>CAUYPO010035587.1:0-45880 GCA_963574435.1 Cheirogaleus major
CTGGGAGGCCGAGGCAGGAGGATCACTCAAGTTCAGGAGTTCGAGACCAGCCTGAGCAAGAACGAGACCCCATCTCTACTAAAAAATAGAAAGAAATTAATTGGCCAACTAAAAATATGTAGAAAAAATTAGCTGGGCATGATGGCACATGCCTGTAGTCCCAGCTACTCGGGAGGCTGAGGCAGGAGGATTGTTTGAGCCCAGAAGTTGGAGGTTGCTGTGAGCGAGGCTGATGCCACGGCACTCTAGCCCGGGCAACAGAGTGAGACTCTGTCTCAAAAAAAAAAAAAAAAAGGTTTTGTCTAAAAGAGAAGAACCTGTGGCTTAGTTACTAGAGAAAGGAAAGCCAGCAGAAATGTTCTCTGGGTTTCTGCCCGTGAAGCAAGGTGAAAACAGAAGCATTCACAGGGAGCGAGACGAGTGTTAACTGGAGAGAATTGGCGTGTGCTTCAGGGAGCATAGTTTATGCCATTGCCACCAGCCTGCATGTGCCCAAGTTCATTGCAGGGCCGCCGTGGCACCCCTAAAAACTTTCCTTGAACTGCATACAATTTCTAAAAAGCAAGTAAACAAGTGTCCTGTTGGCCTTGTGTTGTCATCTCCCGTGTTTTCTTGACGCTTGCCTTTTACAGGTACAGAGAAATGGCAGCCGGAGCGCTGAGCCGGCTGTCGCGGTTCCTTCCCTCGGAGTGCGGAGCGCAGGGACTGCGCAGCTCGGGCTCTGAGCGAACCGGCTCAGTCCTCTCCGTTTCTGTCGCCTAAAGGACGTGAGATTGCAGGTCAAATCCTGTAGAAGATTCATATTTTCTAAGGAAAAAAACCTTGAACTCTATGTACGTGCTCCCAGTGAATAGTGGTATTAATTTTAGGTAGCCCAGTCCCAGCTTATTGAAGATCTAAAAGAGGGGTAAAAAACAAAATTTGATTTTTTTTAAAGTTTTTAGTTTGGGATTCAGGGGTCTTAAGAAATTAAACTTTGATGTATCAGTTGAGTACCTGGTCGCCAATTTAACTTATTATGGGATTTGGTGTTTCGTCTATAATCTCTTAATGTTTCTTCCATTCAAAGACAGGACAAAGGTCCTTTTCTCAGCTTCTGGCTGACACTAAATGCCCCATTTTACTTTTGTCCAATCTAAGTCGTCGCTACTACCTTATTGAAGGTCAAGCTGTTCTCTTCTTTCTTTTTCACCCTTTTGTCTTCCTAGAAGTAACTTGAGTTTGCCTTTAATAAAGATGCACACAACTGCACATTCTTAACCAAATCAGGGCTTTTCACTCCAGATAAATGATTCTCTAGTCTTGTCACTTGTCCGCTTAAGTGGTCAGAGTCTTATTTCTTTTGACCATTTTTAAACCATCAACCAAAATAAAATATAAGATAAATGAAGTTAATGTATTGAGGGTAGGGACATGTGTTACTGTGTCTCCATTAATCTTTTTCATTGGTATTTCAAGTACTTTCGCTTATTTATTTTTTCCAAGTTGCAAGTAAAACTTGAAAATTGTTTATTCATAGTACTATTTTTTTCTTTCTTTAAAAACATCAAAGAATTGAATCCGACTATGCAAATAGTTTGTTTATGGATGCCATGCTCTCCCACGATAGTAGCTCTTCCACACCAATGAGTTGGAAATGCCATAGTAATTTAAGAAACATACATCCTGTTACCTAGTTTCAGGGACTGAGACATGGCTGGGCACAGTGGCTCATGCCTATAATCCCAGCACTCTGGGAGGCTAAGGTGGGAGGTCTTTTGAGGCCAGCCTGGACAACATAGTAAGATCTTGCCTCTAAAAAAAGCCAAAGAAGAACTAAGAGAAACATTCTACAGTGAAAGTTGATGGCACCTGAATGGATTAATTTGTTTAATTTAAAAAGTAGATCATATACTTCTTTCTGCATCTATATCTTCATATAGCAGGCTGTCTTGGGAGACAATACTAATGTCACTTTTTGCTTTTGCTGTTACTTAGAATAGTGTGAAATGGTTATAACTTCAAGAATATTTTTGTGTGATCTGAAGAAATGCTAAAGAATAGACTCTTAAAGTAGAAGGCAATAAATATTTTAGCTGAAAAATCAATAACAAAATGGACATACAGTTATTAGTAATTTGATTAAGTCTGTATCGTGTGTAAAATTACCCTCAGCAACCAGGGTACAGATGCTCATACTTATTGAAATGTAACACTCATATACCATTGGAAAACAAGGAGACACATAACAAGCTATAAAAAAATGAAATACTCCAAGATCTCCACTCTATTTTTGAATAAATGAGATGTGCTTCCGTACGCAGAAAGAAAACAATTCATAGTTGTCTGAAGAATTATATGAAAATAATGGAGAGAGAGTATGTGTTCGTGTGTGTGTGTGTGCATGTGTATATTGATTAATCATTCACAGAACTTGGGGCTTCCTAGCTAGATTGACAAGTGAGTTACTCGCCCATCCCTGGTGACTGACAACAGGTAATGGAAAGGCCTTTACCATGCCATAACGGCACAGAATATTCCCTAATTTACTACTATAGTTCTCATCAAAAGCACCCTGGCAAAAAAAAAAACACTAGATTTATCACTTCAATTACTGGAATTTCACATTTAGTTTAAGGAGACATGTTTCTATAATTTGACAGGCTTTTCAGATTTTGAACTTCTTCAGACATTGCAGCTATCAGAGTAATCGGAGAGAGATATAAATGAAAGCAATTGTTATAGTTTTATAACTTTTAATGGTGTCTACTGGCAAGAGATAAAACAGACCATAAACTGATGGTCTTGGCTAGGTATATTTTAAAAGGCCTTTTTTTGTCAGCTTAAAAAAATGTTCAACAATCTGAAAAGGGATAGGAGCTACATTTAAACCATCATCGTATTATAATTATAAATGGGGGTTTTGGTGTTATGATTTTTTTGTAGTGCCAGAAATCCTAAATAAGGACAAATAATATTTATGAATGTTTATGAATGCTAAAGTGGTGGATGCTTGTTTGCTTCAGCACAAAGCGCTAGAGCTCCGCTCTGGGAGTCAAAAACTGGCCTTGTCCTTGTTTAGCTCCTTCAACCTGAAATCTTGGTTTTCTCTTTTCCTTATTTGAGACTAATTTCTAACTTCTTGAAATCAGTTGCATATATGGTGACTATTACATGTTATTTTGTACTTGTTTAAAACACTTGTAGTTTCAACTTATTTCATTACTGGAATCATCACAATTTTTACCGCTGTTTCTATGACTACTGCTGTCGAGTGACTTTATTATTGTAGGTCTCACTTCAGATGTGAGGTGTTGGTGCCATATTGGACTCAACTACTCTGATTCTGACACACGTTTGGAAGCACTTTTCTTACACGGCAGGTGAAGGTTAATGGCGTGGGAAAATTAATTATGTTGTACCCTGTTGATTTCCAACCTGCCTACCTAAGATATGGTTTAAGATAAGGATATTGATAATAGTAAAGCCTCAAGTGAATCTGTTATAATTGTAATTTTAATTCTGTGAGTTTTCTCTTGGTTCAGTTATAATAAAATTATACTTTTATTTCTATTTCTGATTTTCCTCCTAAAAATGACGTTGACTTTATTTCATCCTAGCATCTTTTATCCAGTGCCACTACTGTTAATACCTCTATATTTTATCAAAGCATGTCAGAAAAGTTGAAGATAGGGAGCAAGAGCATTTGTAGCCCCTGTTATCACAGTTGCCCTGTAGGCCAAGTGGTAGAGTTTTATTTCAGCTTACCCTTTGGTTCGCCAGGCTCCAGGAAAAGCAGCTCTCTCACATTTTCACCATCTGGAGACTTAGGGGGCTCAAGCATAAGCCAAAATATAAAACTGAATGGTAGTGGGAATCAATTCAGTCATTTTTTTCTTTCCACAAGTATTATTGAGCATCTACTATGTTTCAGGTACAGAAAAGAAAATTTATAGTTTTGTCTGAAATCTAGGTAAAATCGTATCTATATTTTAGCATTACTATTGCTAATTAAGACAAGTAATAACAAGCATTTGTAAAGGACTTTGTGGTTTACTAGGTACTTTCGATATAGTACTCACGTAATTAACTGAATATAATCACTTCACCTACATTTTCTGTATGAGCTAGAAGGATGCCTTGTAACCTTGCAGAAGGTTAATTGCTCAGTTTTTAAGGGTTGATAATTTATGTGCTATATGTCAACCTAAGTAAAGTTTTTTTCCACTTTCCACGTGACCCTGCCCTGTAGGAGGATTAGGGACCCACTGATTTTTGGGGGTGGGAATTGATAGGGATGAAGTTTTCTATATTTTGTACAAAGCAGCCAAGACATCAGTACTGTCCAGCAACCACCCAACGGGTGCCATTCCTCAAGGGGATTAAGTGGTGGCTACAGTCAGGTTGGTGCATAATGCTTCATTTCTGAAGAACTGATTAGCTCCATCTCCAGGCTATCAGCAAATGCTCATGGCCAATCTCAGAATATATCCGGAATCAGATAACTTTTCCTACTTTCACCATCCAGTCTGGGCCAGGCAGCCCTCCTCTCTCCTGGACTCTCCCTGCTCCGTCCTTGCTCTGCTGCGTCTGTCCTCAGCACAGCCAGAGGAATCTTTCTGACACAGCCCTGCCCACAGAGCCCCTGTTCTCTGTCTGCGCTATCCACATGTGGCTACTGAGCACCTGAAATGTGGCCAGTATGACCCAAGACCTGACCTTTAAATAATTTCATTTGAATTAACTTAATTAAATTTTAATTAATTTACATAAAACATAACCATTGGCTAGTGGTTATCGTATTGGAGAGTGCGGGTCTAAAGCATGTCAATTCCTGCTCCTTTTGTCACAGTACATAAATGTGGCTCCTAGGCGTCATCTCCTGCTGTTTGTCTCTTGATCAGTCTGCTCCGGCCACCCTGGCCTCTCTCCTAGCTCAGACCCGCTGCTCCCACCGCAGGGCCTCTGCACTTGCTCTTCCTCTTGCGGCCAGCCACACGGGCTGCTCCTCACCTGTCTCCAGTCTTTGCTAAATATCAGCTTTTCATCACCCTTTCTGACTGCCCTATTTAAAACGGCAGCCCTTCCCACCCCTGCAGCCCTCCGAGTTCCAGATGATGCTATTCCTCAAGGTAATTAAGTAGGATTGATGAAATCTAATTGGTGAATAATATTTCACTGGACTCATAGCTAGCCTGCCAGCAGATGCTCTTGGCTAGTCTTCAAAATATATCTGAAATCATCTGAAACACTTTTTATTATTTCATTTGTATTATTTTCCTCTCCTCCTAGAATAGAAGCTCCATCAGGACAGAGGTTGTTCACTGCTGTAGCCCAGATCCCAGAAGAGTATCTGGCACATCATAGGGGATTAACTAAGTTTCGATGATTAAATGGATATGTGACAGTATAGCATTACAAATAATCTAGCAAAAGGGCCACTAAGCCAACTGCGATTGTATTCAGAAGAAATGCTTTTTAAACATGGTAAAGGTGGGCAAGTTTAATCCACAGCAGTCTATGATAAATCAAAAAGAAAAATATCATTTTCTCTGAACAATATAATTGATATTTGAACAATATAATAATTTGAACAGTATTAATCAATAAGATGGAATTAATAGATATATGGTTAAATTGGAATTCTTTAAACACAGTATTAACTTTTTATGATCAAGTATCTAGAGAAAATGTAGAAAACGTATGGCTTTAAAGGAAAATTCAGTAAGTTTAGGAAACCAGGAATTACCAAGCCATGTTCTCTGATTGCAGTATGATAAACAATAAAAATTTAAACAGGAAAAAAACCTAACCACCTGTACATATTAAACTACTTTCTTATGTAATAGTAGTAAAAACAGGTAAATGAAAAATATAGTTGCAAACTAAGTACAATGAAAAATGAGAAACAAAGTATGAAAAATAAAATACGTCACATTAGAACCTATAGTCTTTGTCTGAAGTTAAACTCAGAAATAAATTCATAGTCTTACATGCTTTTTCTAAGTGGAAAAGAAGGGGATAAAAGTAAATTGGATCACTTAGAGTTATAATCCACAAATGCCATGACAAACAGGAGTAACACAATGGTAAGGTACGGGCTGGAATAAATGACCTAAAAAACAGAAAAACAAAAATTCATAAACGCAAGATAGTTTGGGTAGAAATTAGGCAAACCTGACAAATCAAGAAAAAATTTGAAATAAAAATTTTGTTACAACAGTTGGTAAGACAATGCTGTTAAGAAAAAAAGCTATGTAATTTAAAGTTGACGCAGTTTGAAAATGTCAGTGAAATCATGCAGGAGCAAATTGAGACCCTTTTTAATTTTTTGGTGTTCTGAGAAGTTTTATGTGGCATAGAAATTGACATTTTTGCAAGTTTAAAAAACTTCAGGACTAAATTTTTTGAGTCCACAGTCTTTGTGTGCATTGATGTACATTAATTCTTTAAATACTCTCCGTTCCTTTCCCAGGTACCAGTTTCATAAACCTCACTTGCAGTAGAGACCTGAAGGGTCTTAGTAAAACATAGTAAATAGAATAATCTAGTTAAGCTCATTTAAAAGACTATAGAAAATCCCCCAGTTACATCAGCAGGTCAAATTAGAAGATCAAATAATTATCTCAATGGATGGCAAAAAGAGACATTTGATAAAAAACAATTTTCTAATGACCCTAAAAATTAAACAAAGTTTATATGTTTGTATGTTTCTCTATTTTACAAAAAATCGAAGTAGCTTATATAAAAATACATACATAATACATAAAATAAAACCCAAATAATATAAAATAAAGGAAAAATTTTTGTAATGACAAGGAACCCAGCCAGGGACAAGAATGACTTCCTTTACTCAGTGTAAATCAACTGGCAGCCTAACTCAGGACTGGCACAGTAGACACGCAGTTTCAGTTACCTGTAAAGTCCAAAAATATTAAATGGAAAATACCAGAAACAACGTTTCAAATCGTTTTTTATATTGTTTTAAGCTACACACCGTTCTGAGTAGCGTGATAAAATCTTGCTGCATCCTGCTCTTTCCCGCCCAGACGTGAATCATCCCTTTGTCCAGTGTCCTGTCCTCACGGTGTGGGCTCCCTGTCTGAGAGTCACTGGCAACTGTCTGTGTTGGGACCGCAGCACTTGTGTTCAAGTCACCGGTGTTTTTTACTTCGTGGTGGCCCCACAGCACAACAGTAGTGATGCTCGCATGTTGCTATAATTGTTCTATTTTATTACCAGTTATTTTTGTTGATCTCTTGCTGTGCCTAATTTATAAATTAAACTTTATCATAGGTACGTATGGATGGATGGGAAAAAACGTAGTATGTATCGGGCTCGCTACTGACTGTAGTTTCAGGCATGCACTGGGAGTCATGGAACGCCTTCCCCAAGAATAAGGGGGACCACTGTGATGTGGAACGTTCCCCTCGGAATCCAGAGCAAGACCGTATGCAATCACCGTTACTGTTTTAAATAGTTCGAAAAGTTCTGGTTAATGAAAAATAAAAGTTAAACCAAGGTAAGCATGTATTGGAAAGAGGAAAATTACTATTTGCTTGTAATTTGTTCCATGCCTAGAAAATTCTGTGAGAATTTAAAAACTATGAAATTAATAGCTGAGTAAAATGGCTGAATACAAGATTAATATACAAAAATGAAGATCCTTCCTATATTGTAGCTATAACCAATTAGAAGAATACTAGAGGAAAATTCCATTCATAATTCTAACAAAGATAAATAATAGATAACTGTGCCCATACCCATTTTTTAAAATTATTCCTATATTTGTAAAATCAAGTTTTTGGAAATGGACAATGAACTGAAATGTTCAGTGTCTCAGAATGGGAAGATACCATTCTTGCTAATCTAATTTATGGATGTAATCCTAGTAAAAACCTGAACAGACGGACTGCAGTTAGAAGACACAGAAACACATTTACGATAATGAGACAGTGAGCCGTGGCTGGAGGGTAGCGGTCCATGCCACTGCCATTGCTGAGTGCTCTCTGCAAACCAGACTTTGAGCCCAGGGGCTGTGTGGGTTTCATCTCATTTAATTCTCACACCAGCCACAGGAGGTAGATACCACCCTCCCCTTTAAGCTGAGAAAACTGAGCCCTGCCTGAGTTCCATCAAATGACAGAACCAAGATTTGAAGCTAAGTACACCTGATTTTAAAGCTTTGAGAAAATATAAAAAGCAAAAGATCAAGTAGATTAATCAAAGGCAAAATCCATTATATGCAATCAATTATCATGTATGTGTTCTGTGTATGTAAGTATATATACACATACATTCTTAAAGCGGACTCCCAAATCAATGTAGAGGGGAAATACTATTTAATAAATTGTAAGAGACTCATCAGGATAGCAATTTGATAAAAATCAATTTAGATTTTTATTGGACCCAGTTCACAAACATAAATGTTGATGCACTAAAGAGTTAAATATAAAAACAAAATCATAAGTATTTATACAGAAACAAAATTTAGCCAAAATCCTCATGAAAGAACTTTCTCAGAATTTGAATGAAAGAAATAACAAATAACAGATTAATAGATGTAGCCATATGATAAGCTAAATTCTGAATGTCAAAAGTTCTCAAAATAAAAAGGCAACTAGAACACTGAGGAAAAAAAAATCTTTTCATCAAATAACACATTAAATTGTGCATCTTTTTCTATAAAGAGCTCATATAAATCAACAGGAAGAATACTACAAACTCAATAAATAAGTAGGTAAAGAAAGATGACAGATCACTCCTAAAATAGAAAACAGAACTTTTATAAACAAACATACGGAAAGGTATTCACTATCACTAGTAATTAAACAAATGCAAACTTTTTTTAAAAAAAGAAAACACATGCCTTTTGTCTATCAAATTAGTGTAACAAAAATACATAAACAGCTTGGTGAAATGTGCATCTACTGCTGGTAATGGTTTTAATTGGTTCTAATTTTTTTTGGAAAATAACTTGACGATGTGAATCAAGTGCCTTAAAATTTTTCTTATCCTTTGATAAGCGAGAGAGAGATCTTCACAGTGCTGCTCACTGAAAGTAGCATGAACATCCAAGGGTGAGGCCACAGGGCAGTCAGTTTGAGCACCGTCCCCGTTGTTGAGTCAGCTGCATTGCATGGCGGATTACAGCAGTGGTCCCCAGCCTTTTTGTCCCCAGGAACGGGTTTCATGGAAGACAATTTTCCCACCAACTGGGGTCAGGTGAGATGGTTTCTGGATGATTCAAGCACATGACATTTATTGTGCAGTCAAACCTCTCCGGTAATGATAATTTGTATTTGCAGCCACTCCCCAGTGCCTCAGCTCCACCTCAGATCATCAGACGTTAGATTCTCATAAGGAGCCGCAACCTAGATGCTTCGCATGTGCAGTTTACAGCAGAATTCCTGCTCCTATGAGAATCTTATGCCGCCGCTGATCTGACAGGAGGTAGAGCAATGTGGTGATGCAAGTGATGGGGAGCGGCTGTAAATACTGATGAAGCTTTACTCACTTGCCTGCCACTCACCTCCTGCTGTGCAGCCAGGTTCCTAAGGAGCCCTGCATGGGTAGCGTCTGTGGCCAGGGGTTGGAGACCACAAGTTTAGAGTACACCTCAGGAGCCAGACAGGCCTGGGTTTAAAGTCTAGATATATCATTTCACAGTTAGATGGCCCAGGGCAATAATAGCCTAACCTCTCTAAACTTGAATTTACTCATGGAAGAGTGATAATAGTAGAATGTACCATCTAAGAGTAAAGGAATAAAATTTTGCATGTAAAAATTACCACTCAGCATATGTCATGTAATAAGCCTTGAACTATTACTATGCTATCATTAATTATAATTAACTGATATAATTATTATAAACTGATTTTAGTGGTATATTCATAATTATAATTAATAACATGTATATTATATGTAATATAATTAACAGTGTATCATATATAAGTATAATTAGTTAATAACTAATGGTAGCAAACTTCAGTAGCCCACTAAGTAAATCACAGGGTAAATTAGCTGAATTCTTGGGGTCCCACTAATTAGAGCTGCCCTCTGTTTAACTGCTGACAGCTGACCTCTTCCTCCTGAGTTACCTCCTTCCTCCCAGAGCAGCCAGAAGTTAGCTTTCTTGGGTCAGCATTACTTCTGTTTTGAGAGCTTTCTGTGATTGGGAGATGCATAGGCACCCACAGCTAAGGAATCGTACTTGTGAAATGTCAACTGCTCTAGGTATCTGAACACCTATATGAATGCAACTATTGGTGATGCAAAGTGCTTAGCCATGAGAACCTCCCTTAACATGGAAATTCTTTATTAGATCTCCTCCTTTAGCTCACCTTATGTGTGACTGTTACAGTTGGAATAGTTCAAACTGAGATATCCTTGTGATATGCTGGTCTGTGATCGCTGGATGGTTTTGGTCAATCTGTGACATACATTGAGCGCTCTCTTTTCGGAAGGCGCTATGCTAAGTTTTGAGCCAGTTGTGATTCAAGGACTAGGTTTGGGAAAGACAAAAAGAAGAAAAAAGGTGGGCATGTAGAAATCTCAAGCTTTTCCTCACAATTGATCGTCTAACAGAGAAGCTGAAGACTATTACACAAATGTAATCTCATGATCAAAAGATGTGAATTCATGATTAAGTTTGAAAATAGAATTTTGTTTTTGGCCTTTGGTGTTACCTCAAAGTAATTAGGCCATTTGGAGGGTTTAAATTATGTTTCCAAGAAACTCCTTCTTGGATCTGTTAAAAAGAGCCTAAAACTGGTATGCTGGTTTCAGGTTTGTATATGAAACTCTAATTTGTTAATAGGGCAGAGTACTTAAGCAATAGTATTGAGAAAGAATTCTGTTAAGGCTGATTAACTTACTTGCAGATAAAATTCCTTTATCACTTATATCTTTTGATGAATTCTTTATATATTCCTATCTTTAATCACACCACATAGAAAATTTACCTAAAGGATATAGAAGAAAATGTACTGACGTTTTCTCTCCATGTTAAGTCAAGATAGTGAAATAATGTAGTGTGAAATTCCAAGACAGTATCTCCAAATGAGCCAACACTTTTTGTGACCTGTTAACCATGTTCATTTTCAAATGTGCTATCTTATTCTGAATATTTTACTTTTTATTAAACATTCCCACTAGTAATTTTGAAAATTTAGTTTAAAGGGTGATAAATTTAAAGGTCTGTGTAATGGTGTGCATTTTTAAAGGAATTATCTCGAATAATTTCATCTCATAGGCATGTACCATGGCAGATGTTTGCAAATCTTGGTTTAAAACTGATTGAAGTATTTTAAGAAAACTGAAATAATGTCAGTGGTAAAATTTATTTTACCAAGTGCAGATGTAAGACATCAAGTTCTCAGACTGATGGCAGAATTAACAAAAAACACCATCTGGTTCAATAATTATCTGAAAATACCCATATTCTTGGATTTGTTTAATACCACTTAGTTCCCAGCTTTATTTTATCTGAGTTTGCACACCAACCAGACTAGGTTGTACAAAACGGAGACTGTTTCCATCTGATCATTTTAAAAAATGTGTGTTTGCATGAATAATGAATCTTTGAATTGTTACTAAACAAGCAAATTATTTGCGTATGTGTCACATCGGTTATCAAGTTTGCACATGTGACAGCTTCAACAGCCGTCACGTAAAATGCATAGAGCTTGTAACCATATGTTTTTGCTTGACAAAAAGCTAAAACTCAAGATCAATTTTCAATATGGAATGCACAAATTAACACTTTAAAATGCACCACAATATGTACAGCTTGGCAAAATTTGCAGAAATAGCACGTTTCTAGATATTAACTGATATCTTTGGATTCGACCTTAAGGTATTCAATCATTTTGATTAAAAGACTGATTTCTCATAAAACCACAGTCTGTTGGAGGCGCAAAGCCAATGACATTTGAGCATTCATATATTTTCATAAACTTTGAACAATGTCAGTGAGACACCTCTTCAATCTTGGCCACACAACAGCAGGGTATTCAATCTTTCTTTAGCTTAAGACAGAAAATTTGAATATCAGCATAGGGTTATAAATGTGGCGGCTCACAGGGTGTGCTCCATGTTGATTTTTAAGGAGCAGATCTGTGCAAGGTATAGAACATGTCACTTTGCACTCTTAACCACTCTTTTTCCTTCCCATCTTTTTCCCACCACCTCTCCCGCAAAAGCATTATATGAAAGTGTTTTATTTTTGGTTTGTAAAAGCAATTCCTCTAAGTATTTTCTTTGGGTTTAGGAGCTAGGGGAACTGCTTTTAAAAACAGCTTCTCCTGAAGCTACTTGTGGCAATTATTTAAAGTACAATGATGACATAGATGCCCTGATATTCCTTCAACTTTTTTGTTCTTGGAACATAATAAATTAGTCACCATGCTGCCAAGTATGCCTATTCTCTTTTGGCCTCCTAAATGAGGTCTAGCAAAAATTGGGTGTTCTTCAAATACTTCTTTTTTTAGTCATGTTACTCAGTGAAGAGTGATTATCTTATATGGCCCGCGAGATGTGCAAGGCTTTCAATTTGTTGTAAATAACACAGTGTTAAGTGTATTAACGTCCACTGCAGATAACACGCCTTCCTCTTTAGAGTGTCGTCTCGCAAGCAGCTTGGGCAAAAACCAGATGGACTGTGAGGGGAAGATGAGCAATTCTGTCTTGCCCAAACAGAAAATGCGACAACATTCTGTTGAGAGACAACGAAGGCATTTTTTAAATACATTGTAAGACACAACAGATGCCCAAAAATGTTTACCTAAAATCCCTTTAATCTTGCTAATCTCCACACTGAGCATATCCTTAATATTAGGATAAAAAACATTATTACTACGCATAGACAAAGGATAATAAAATATTTAAGAGATAGTTCCAGTTGGCATAATCCCACAGAACTACTACTTCATAACAGAATCTCCTTAGTCCTTGATAATAGTACAGATTTTTGTGTTTCTGATTATTGTCTACACACACCCAATTCCCTAAAGAAGATCAAGTGAAAGTTCTGCATTGGTTGGGTAGAATCCATTAGTTAAACCATGTCAGGAGATATGGTTATTAATTGTGCCCCTGATCTCAGTAAACTTTGCTATATCCAACACAGGAGTAAGCCGTTTGATCGACTAAATATGCAACTCTTCTGAACCAGCGCAGCGTGATTCATTAACCCATTGGGCTAAGACATTTCAGTGACCAGCAATTCTTACAAACCATTTTGAAGTGTAATTCAAGAGGTGATGTTGATTCTGCTACTAAAGTTTTCAAGTAACTGCAGTGTTTATTAATATTGTCCGATTGGCCACATGCACACCCTTAAGTAAATATCTTGAATATCAGCATAGGGTTATAAATGTGGCGGTTCACAGGGTGTGCTCCGTGTTGATTTTTAAGGAGCAGATCTGTGCAAGGTATAGAACATGTCACTTTGTACTCTTAACCACCCTTTTGTCTGGTGATAAAAGGATTTCCTTGCCTAAGTTGATGACTGCATCTACAGAACTTCATGCTGGAAGTCCAGATTAAGTTGGGCTACAATGGCTCACCCATTAATTCAAGAGACATTTACAGAGCATTGACTGGGTTATCAGTCACTGTGCTAAGTGCAGGAGTACATCGTAAACACTATCATCCTTGCCCTCATGGAGCTTGCATTCTAGATATAAATAAGTATAAAATAATAGCAAGTTATGACAAAGACCATGAGTGAAAGAAAGAAGTGCCGCAGGTGGCCCACGACAGAGTGACAGACACTTGAACAGGAATTGTGGGGTTGTGTCGTACCTTCATTGTGGAAGACCTCTCTGAGGAAGACAAGGAACAGGCTATTAAAGTAGATGAGGGCTCAAAAGCATGTCAGGCAGAGGTGACCAAGCACTGAGACTTCCAGAGGGAGAGAGCCATGCCTCACACTCAAAGCCATGCAAGATCAGACCAGCATGGCTGGCAGGAAGGAAGAGGGTGTTGTCTGGGCAGTGGGAAGAGTTTTAGGTTTTCATCAGGGGAGTTCCAAGAGCAAATTTTAATTTTAAGGATTTATCTTTTTCTCCTTTACGCAGGGTGGATTGGGATGGCCCAGGGTAGAATTCGGAGGCTAGTTAGGAGACAGTTGCTATAATCAAGATGCAAAGCCCAGGTGGTCTAGGCTCACGTTGTAGCCACGGAGATAGAGCAGAGCGGGAGCTGTAGGACACGTTTTGGAGATAGAGTTGGTAGAACTTGCTGGTGGATTGGCTTGGAAGAGAGGGATTAAGGATGACCACTAGGTTTCACCTTGAGTGGTGGGCAAGCGTTGTTGCCATCTGATCTTCTCTGATTTGGGACAGACAGCAGGTTTAGGAGGAGGTCACCTCGGGAGGAGTGTGGAGAGATGCAAGAGAGGGTTCAGAGTGGAACCCTGAGGAACCACAAGGTTCAGGGTCAACACAGGAGGTCACGAAGGAAGTGGTCAGTGAGACAGGAGGTGTGAGGGCAGCGGGAAAGAAGTGAAGGAGACGGTGGGCTCTGAGAAGACAGAGGTGGTCGGCCACATCCACGGCTTCTGAGGTGGAGCTGGAACGCGCTGTGGTTTCCTGTGCACGCTCCCCGCACCTCCCTTCTGGGGGACCCGAAACAGAACATTGCACTGCTTGGGAACGCGGCCGTGTTGATGTGAACGTGAGGTGTTCACGTTCGCAGTGAAGTGATGAGTTTTGTTCGTCTTAGCCTCTGCTGGGCCACCACAGTCCTGGAGCAATCAGATTTTGAGTATTTATTCAATCAACAAACTGTATTGTGTTTATAAAACACTAACATTCATTAAACCACGTGTGTCTAGGCCTTACTCTGGAAATTCTAGAGTAGGGCCCTGCGTTCGTTTGCCAGAGCTACCATAACAAAGTGCTGCAGGATAGGTGGCTTGAATGACAGACACTTATTTTCTTATGGTCTCACAAGTCTGAGATGGAGGTGTGGTTACTAATAAAATTTACGCAGCTAACATCTCATATATCGGAATACAGAGTGGCCCCTTTCATCTAAATGCACATAATATAGGGTTCTTTTTAGTTTGACTCATAAAATTCATTGCTAAAATTGTATTCTTTCTTGTGGTTTGCTACTACATACACATATGTACACATACACATATGTGAACACAGTTCAGAAGACGCTTCCATTCAAGTTTTGTCCTTTGCTGGTAGAAGTTCTAAAACAGCATGTTATGTTATTGTATGTCGGGCACTATGTATTATGAATGTTCTATACAGACTGGTTACCTTCTTTTTAGATTAACCCAACAGCAGTGGCATGTCCAGTTTGATTTCAGAGGGCAAAAGTTATCAGGACTCAAATTATTATCCCCATGGTTCTATTCTTGTGTCTCCATGAAGGAAACACAAGTAGCTAGGAGCCATTTTGCAGGGCAGGCTGGGTGTTGGCTCTCACTGCACGATCTCCTGCTGCCCTGCGCGTGGCACGGAGGAGCGTGCTCGCCACCCTCCCTCAGGACAGAGCGTGCGTGTGCGAGAGAGCGTGTGTGCAGGGCCTGGGCAGTTTCACTCCTCCAGCATCCCCACGGCTGCCCGCTATAGCGTGTGGCTTATTGCTGGTTTCTATGGGTTGTTGCATTTTTGTGCAAACAATTGTCAACATGCACGAATACAGTGAACAAGTACTTTAAAATGTCATACAGCTGCAATTGTAGTAACAATAAATCGCTTCAAACTCAGAGTCCAAGGTAAAATGTAAAAGTTAAGGGCAAATTCTTACGACAAAGGCTGCTTCGATAAAGAAACGATAAGAACATGCGTGTGATGTCCATTCGTGATCAAAACATTAAAAATACAGAGAAGAGTCATCATGTAAGTGTGCACAAATGGCAACAATGAAATATTGAAAAATCTGTCTAAAAATATATATGTTAGATTAGGAGATAAAAAACAAGTAATCCTGGGAAAAGTTAATTTTGAAAATCACATGATCTTTTGGGTGGGTGATCATAGACTATTAAAAGAAAAAAGGTAAGATTATGCCAAGTTCATTAGTCTACCTGAAGTTTGAATTTTCAAGTTGGAAATTTAAAAATTTTATCCATGAACTTCACTGGGTTTAATAGCTGCCAGCAGTAACAATCAGCTATACATTGGATTTCACTTCTATCAGTTGAAAAGTATCATACGTTATTATTATACATTATTATCTAAAGGATTGAGATTATATCTTAACAAATCACATTGTGGATTAAATTAAGGCTTTCACAGATTCTATCTGAAATGTAATTGGGAATTATCTGCATAATTTGGGTTGCTTTTAAAATGTGAATTTTTTGAGAAACGAATTATTAGCCTGGCATTTATTACATGTGCCACATTTCTCTAGTTTCTGCAACCTGATAAGGTATTAAAAAGGAAATACTTTAGGAATATATTCAGTTCTGCAAACTTTCTTTGGGCTATATAAAGACTCTTGGCCAGACAATGTACTAGGTGCCTGGTGGGCCACCCCCTTCTCTGCTGCTGCCTAAGGGAGACTTCATGGCCTGCTCCATTTTCTGCCCTCGTGTCACGTCCCAAGCATGAGAGCTTACCCACTAGTGTGACTGCCCAAAAAGCAAGGCTCTCTACTCCCAGTCCACTAAAGCACAGGGACTTATCTTATATTCAGCAATTTGCCAGTCATTAAATTCTCATTAATTCAAGGTCAGTTTAACCCTCTGGAGTCATGAGTTTGCTGACCTGAAAGATGCGGATCCCCCAACACACAGCAGCAGTTCACTCGCCTGCAAGACCCCATGTAAGACCCCATGCACACACCATATCGACACAGATTGTAGACCTCATACATCACCTGTTAAGGGCCAGGGTGAGCTGATTATAAAGGGAGTTTAGCTTCCTGTGCTATTAAATAGTATAATGGTCATCATTTTAAAAATAGCTTTAGGTACTATGAAAACAGTCATTAAAGTGATAATGCAATGAGTAATATAATCACTGGATTTTAACAATATTTATTTTCTGTTCTTTTGTTTAACTGATTTTTTTTGCATGAACTAATCCTCAGTGGCTCTGCAGAGTTTCCTCTTCCTTACCTTTTTCCCATAAAAGAGAAAATGGATCAATTTTTTTAAAAAAGGACATTGATAGTCTTTAGAGTGCAGAGAAAATTGATCAAAATATTAATTAGACTTTTGTTTTGCTAGTTTGCATTAGACAGATGGAGTTCTGATCTTTAACAGCACCATGACTCATGAAACTGCTTGTGTACTAAAATGCCATTATTAACACAACAGTAGTTTTCAGCAGTTGGTAATTATTGGCATAATTAAACATTTATCAAGAAACGAGTATTTATCATTCATTAAACTTTCATTAAAAATCCATCTTAGCACAGGCTGGATTAGCCAGTGATTTTCAAGTGATAACTTCTTAACTTCTGGCAGAAATATGGAACATTTTCATAATAACCAAAGTTATACACAGGGTAATGTTCCAGGAATCGTGGGCAATTACAGGGTTTCAGATTCATTTTGTATTAAGTGTTTGTTAAGACTTGGACCCAGCGTGAGAAGGTACCTGGCAATATCCTTTAGGGTTTACAGCACTTGGCGCTTTTTAGCAGCTGATCTAGGAAAACATGCTATCCCTGGCAAAGAAAAGTTCCTGCTAAGTAAGCTCTGGAATGATATTTACATAATTTAAATTCCCCAAAACACGGAGTGTTTACATATTTTAGGGTATGAAATTTTCTGTTGTACATGGAAGCCAGAGTGGTGGAGACCGGTGGAATGAGACTCTAAACGACTGGACCTGAAGGATCCGCCACACCGAGGGATCACCCTCCAGTTCCTGTGCCTCCCCCAGAGCTTCACTGTGTCGCACAGAGTGTGTCAGTTGGTGTACAGTCAGACTGCAGTATAGGGTTGTGTTCAGATTTGTTGACTACTTAGATAGCATACTCACTTCCCAGGATTAAGAAATTAAATAGCATAGAATTTAGCATGTAGAGAATTCTATCTGGTGGCTGCTCTCAACTCCTTTATTATTCTGATGTAGCGGTTTTCCCAAGTTAACCACACTGCTGTCAGCTCTCCAGTCTGATTCTCCACCCAGCCACTTGATGTTTGCTTTTGTTTTGTTCAGAAGTTGAAATCTTCTGACAGATTAACTTTATAGCCTTCCAGTCTTCTCCGCTCTTCTCTCGACGTTAGGTTGGTGTACAGTGTCCCAGCCTACGTTTTAGAGCTGCCTGCACAATCACAGTTTCACCCCTAAACACTCCCTGGAAAGCTTCAGAGCGCTTAGCATGCGGGGTGTACTCGGCAAGACTAGACACATAGGAAAAAATCGCATGAGATCACTAGGACTGCTCAGGAAGCCTCTTCACATTTATGCCGGTGCTTCAAATCTTATTCTATATTCAGCAACTTAGTTTTTGTTTTCTCCTGGGCAAAAAATTTACTGTATCAGTGCTTTTATGTCACAAGAATGAATTGAATTTGTACCCTTTAGTGCAAACAACAATAGACAGAGTGGTAACCTAGTGGAAAACAAATAGACACCCCGTCCCTTTTGGGGATTCAGAGAAGTTCAGAAAGATGGAGCTGACGGTGGAGAGGTGGCAGATAAAAAGAGGCCAAAGCAGGAAAGAATCCTGCGGTCATTTATTACCATGCCATCTTCATAGTGTTTGCTGAACCAAGGTGCAGAGTAATGATTCAGACAAATGACGTTAATCATCATAGCTGGCCCTTTGGCAAAAATGGAATACCTAGCACTGCGGCGGGAGACCCTAATCAGATTCTCCAGAACTTGCTTCCGAAGGAGAGAATTTTCTGTCTTCAGTTTTTCTGTCAATGGCTTCCCGTGGGATATATCATCTTTAAAAGAAACAGAGTGATAAGAAATTGTGCCCTCTCCCCTTCTCCTTTCCCTGACCCCCCGAGAAATAATCACATTAAACTTTATGATTAATACTTACAGTGAAACTGTATTATTTTTATATTTTCTTCATATTTATCTAATGCGATAAGATGGCAAGAGCTGTAATGACTAGTCAAGTCGTATTTTCCATAATCTTGATAATCAGAGTTTAAATCTTTACTTACTTGGGAACGATTTTAAATGGCTTTGTGCCTCATGAAACCAAGCTACGTTACACACACGTGTCAGCGTTCTGCGATTCTATCCCATGTACTGAAAAAGTATACAGACCTATTCAGAGGCTGAATGATCATTAAACTTATTCTCAGTGCATTTGATAGTATCCTATTCAAAGGATATATTTAATGTCCTTTTTGGTCTTTGATGTATGTTAAAATAATTTCATTTGTCTTTTCCCTGTGTTGGGTTTTTGTGGATTTTTAAACTGAGACTTCATTGGTGGGAATGTATTTGTTATTTGTTATGGATACAATTTCATTAACAAAACCAAAGAATTTGTTTAGTTCTAACTACTTTCAGATTTATTAATTAGGTACATTTTGTCATCACTTTATCACATGCACTTTGGTGCTTAGATACTCGGTGCATAATGCTATTGTGTAGAAGGAAAAACAATTTAGAGACGCAGTCATACATCATCTCTAGGGGAAAATTAAGTTGACATGTGGGAGGTTAATGTATACACTTTAGATTCTTTGCTTGATTTGCTGTTTTCTTCTTCATAACTCTAGGTAAACAGTGTGTGCTGCCATTTAATGCACAGGTTAAGTGTAGTTGCAGGCTATTATACATCATTAAAGTAAGTACATAATATTCAGTCATGGAAGAAAGATGGAAGCTTTTCACTTGTAGCTGCTTGGACATTTCATTTGTCATCTAGTACAGCACTACAAAAATTAGTTGTGGCAGCCTTCATGTAATTTATAGCTTACTGCCATGAAATTAAGCAATGAGTCACACCATTTTGGCTGATTAGTGTTAATGTGTTTTGTACCCCCCCCCCCCATTCCAGTGACAAATTTGGCAAAAGAAAAAAAAAAAAAAAAGCAGTGCTGGTCATTCAGAACTTTGTCTCTGATACCTATTTTTGTTACCCATTTCAACCAAACACTGGCTTCATCTTTTCAACAAAACACTAGATTCATCTTTGAACACAGAGCTTCTTTTAGCAATTATGAAAAAGGTGGATATCTGTTATATTCCGGAATTGACATCTTGCCTTCTCCTATCATTTTTTTTTTACTATACTTCTACCTCTCATATAAGGAAACAAAGCAAATACAATGGTGTAGTGATGTTGGCTGAAGTGCAATATGGCGGATGGACTAGATAGATACCAATAGATTGGGCCTCAGGCCCTGGCCCTCTATATCTGGTCAATAACCAATTTATTACTAATCACATCCAATAAACAGAATACTGTAGACATGTATTTTTATCTGGCAGCCAGCAGCCATAGAATAATTTTTTTAAAGGTAAGAAACTGCCATGCACAAGAAGGAACGGTGACTGATATGTCCTGTACCTAGCGCCACTGTGCGTCATAGCTAGACAGCTCGTCCCAGAGATATCTTGTGTGTATCTGATTACCAATGGGCATCTCGTCCCCCTCGCCTCTGGAATACATTGCAAATGCCAGTTCTTGACTTCTGAGGATTCTGTTGGCTGAGATATCTTGTGATAGGGAGAGGTATCACAGTAGAATAGGATCTATAGGTATTAGTGTCAAGAAGAATAATGTCTTGCTTGCCCTTTCTCCTGGGTTATTGCATGGGTTATACAAAGGTTGGGATGAGTTAATAGAAAACAAAGAAACTTGAGGTGGCAGGAATGGCTGAAAAGCAGCAACACTGCAGAAATACATGACTTTTGCTGGTGCCAAAAATAACGTGTAGTTTTTTCTCCCAAAGCAGTTGCATACATAAAAGCACCTGACATAATCATCACAGGCGTCTTACACTGTGTAAAAGTGAGGCTGACTGGGGACGCTATTGCAAAGGGGATATTGGGAGCTCCAAAACCCCATTCTAAGTTTCAACAAAAGCTTCTCGGCCTTCACAGGTGGGTTGCAGTAGTGATGAGAAAAATAGTCTAATTCTTTTATTTCGTTTTCATTGTGGTTTGCAGTGAAGAAAACATTGATAGGAAAAAGGTTGTAGGATTTAGGGGTGGGGGACGTGGCACCTCCCAGTTGCTGAATGTGGCGCCCTCATTGTTTTCAGGGGAGAACTCATACCATTCCTTGCAAAAACAGCGTACCTGAATGAATCAGACCTACCTTGTTCACACCCAAGATGAGGGAAATGATTTATTATCTGTCCCTGAATTTCTCTGAGCATTCTGTCTAAACTTTAAAGGAGGATTACATTTGCGATTAAATCTTAACAAATGTTGTTTTAACTAGACTGCAATATGTGTTATTGACAACAAGCGACTTTTCTTCTCAAAAGAACATTGGTGCTTAGGCATGCAATTTACAAAAATGACAAGAAAGGGTGGTACTTTTCCCAAGGTGAATGTGAGTTGACTGATTAGCTGGTATTTTAACTTAGATTCTTGCAAATTACAGACATAAGAAACCCTACAATTTATATGTACTTTAGAAGTGAAAGCTTTAATCCTGTGATTCATGAAAGAAAAGTGGTAATAATTTAAGTACCATATTTTATTTATCCCTCACAGTTGTCAGCTGATACCAGAAGTATTTCCACTATTTTGGGGTTGCTGCCTTTGGCCACCTAATTGCTTCTTAGGAAGTAAGAGGGAAATTGCTCTATAACTGCACGGATTGTCTTTGGCAACGTCGAGCTGAGGCATCAATCAGTCCATCTGGGTAAAATCACAAGCTGACTCCGATATTGCTAAATATTTATACTGTCAAATACACACAGACATCCAGATGAAAAGAGGCATTCATTAGGAATTCTCCAGCTTGTCAGTTTAAAGATGTAGATTAGAGCAAAACCTCCCACTATGGTACTGAGTGCTCAAGAAAAGTCTATATTTAGCCATTCTGAGCAATAAATATCATCATATTGCCTCATTTAGGTAAATAGAGAATAAATATTGTCAAGATGATCTAGAGATAATGTAAACAGATCCCTGTTCAGAGTCTGTGTTACAAGGGAAATTCCAGGACAGTGATGTGCCGATGATGCTTTTTGGTTTAACCCTTTTTCTTAATCGCCTACCTCTCCCCTTTTTGATAACAAAGATTGTGTTGCTGACAGATGAAAGGGAAAAGATGAAGAAAAAAAATTTTTTTTAACCACAAAGGTGATTTCAAGTTATGTGAATTAGAGCACTAATTAGTGCTTGTGCTGCAATATTGTCTTGATGGCGCCAAACGCTGCCGCTGCTGAGAATGAAGATATCTGTAGCAACACCCAAGTTCATCGCAGAGCTTAACAGAGCTAATGAAGCCCATCGATCTCGCGGGAACATTACGGCTCAAAGGTTAAGACATTATTTGACAGTACACCAAGGTAATGCTCCTACTGGAATTTCTTTTGTAGCACATTGTTCTGAGATAAGATGTCTCACTCTGAGAATTTGCCATGAAAGACTGAGATCTGTACCTCGACACGGTTCAGTCTCTGTGCTGCAACTCTGGCAGGCACCTTGCGTGACAGTTCGGCTCAGATGTGTTCTGTACGAGCGGAGAATGCGTCCCTGCTCTGAGGGGCACGTGCTCACTGCTCTTCCCCGGTAATTGATAATCTTAGAAGTTATACTCAATGGGAATTTTAACTGATGTCAAAGTTTTAGTTAATTACGCTATATGATTTTTTTGAGATTAATAATTAACATCTCTCTTTATAACTAAATATCCATAATTAATCAGCAAATCATAACGTGAAGACTAATTAACTTCAAGCTCAAATCTTAACAGAAAATCCATATTACTTTCCAACATCATTAATTACCAGAGTAATCAAAGTTATCCCTCATGGGATAAAACATAAAGCTTTGTGGGTTTATCAGCTACGCTGTTAGCACAGAAGAATTTCCAGAGTAACTTCAAATGGCATTACGGACCACAAAATTATTAGATTAGTCAAATGCATGTTCATTGGCCACGTGTTACATTATCAATAAGTGCTCCCTGCAAGCGGCGGGGTAACCAGCAAGGCAGAAACTTCCCCATAGAGTCTGGCTTTCTTTTCCATGGAGGTTAATACAGCGATTCCTGGCAGGCAGGTAATTTGATTGACTGTCTTTAAAACTACATCGTGCTCCTTTGTTTCTGTGACTCATGGAATGCTAGTTAGCTAGTTTGAAATTGATTGGTAACAAGCTAAAGTATACACCCAACAACTGTTCATAAAGGCGAATTTTTTTCAATAGTAAAATATGTGATAGCTTACATCTAGCAATTATTAAGTGTTAAAGACATTAAAAGGTGATACTGTGTAAAGGAAGAAATACTATGCAAGACCAAGAGATTAATGCGGACATTGAAGGACATGAAATGGGTCCAGTTTCTAAGAAACAGAATGATGCCACTGTTAACAATGGAAAAGTGTCTTTTCAGGGTTTTATTTAGGAATTTAAGAGCTAAAAGTGTACTTAAAATCCATGTTTCAATTATTGTATCACCTAATCTTCCAAGTGCACACATGGAATACTGTTCTTTTGTGTGGCAGCTGTAAAAATCCTAAGCAATTTTTACTGTCAAGAAAACTCTGAATAAATAGGGGCTGTTAACTTAGGCAGATATCTGAGGTTATTTGGTGGCAATCAAGAACTCACAGCACTTCAACTAATGGGTTATGATCAGAAACTGTTCCTAATAGCCAGCTAGACGGATCTGAATATGAAGATTTCTATAATTTTGTTGTCAGCTTGTGATGTACTCTAGTGCTAATTATTTGGAACAATTATGTTTTCCTAATAACAAAAGAAGAAGCAGTGAATTAAGCAGGCTTACCTTCAGATCTTTAGATAACAGTTTAAATGCACTTGCCATTAAGAAATAACATTTCTTTTTGCTTTACGGAGCACTAATTATTTAAGATGCTTGTCTTTTAAAATCTACTGCTTCCACTTCTTTTAAACCTGTTCGATGTGTCAGTTTACACTGATGATTTCAGTAACTAGTATTTTCTCAGTCTTAGGTTTATGCCTGTACCTCCCATAGACTGCTTACTTCATTTAGTTATTCAAAAACCATAATTAGTGCAGTAATTAACGTGTGGATCCTTCAAAGGAAGACTGCTAGAATCATGGGACGTCTCTCATCATTCTTACTGATGTGTGGATGATAAAGAGACTTAGGGTGATGTGACAACAGGATTTGTATTATTGCACATTAACTGTGCTGCAGGGAAATTCAGACAGGACCTTGGTCCACAGAGCCCCAACGTTTGAAAAAAGTAATTATCCACACTGTTTCTATAATTCAGCTAGGTGTTATCCTGCATTTGCAGCTGTCAAATCATTTGTTTTAAATGTATTTTTTTAAATATCTTATGAATTCTTGAAAGTTTTGAGTTTTGCAGATTATCTCTTAACCAATTTCTAAACATAGGGGACCAAGCTTGCTTGCTTTTTTTTTTTTTTTTTAAATCCATTACACAGAGAGTCTTTCTTGACAATTGATTTCAGGCATTTGATGGTAATTTGAGTTGATGCAGGTTACAGTTTCAAAATCATAGTCATAAGAAAAGGCTCAATGTCATACATTTCCCCAGAGAAATTTTTTGGTTAAATTTCAGTTTTCTCATAAGCTGAATCTGTTGTTTTCAAGCCAATGAAATGAGTTGTATGCAATTAAATTTGTCTGGGCACGACAGAGAGAGGCACCAATAATGGTTCTGTTGTGTTCACCGCTATCATGTGAGTCTCTTCTCTGTGGTTATTTCAATTGGAATGTTTGGCCTTGAACTTCCTATAAATAGAGGCCCATTTTTCACACTGTCATGCATTGACATCTGTCCCCAAAATTCTATACTGTGTTTTATCCCTCAGGTAGCTCATGTGAACAGGGATGAAGGGGCTTGGATAACATGGGGTATGCCCTTCCGAACCAAAGGAGTTATCGTAAAAGTCTTGAGGATATTGCTGAATTTTGGCTTCTTCAGAGTCTGAAGTTCAGGCGGAAGAGGGAGTAGGGTATCGGATATTGGGTAGGGAACAATCCTATAAACACAACCTTCTTTTAACTGAATGGCTATGAGTTTATTCTTTTTGTTTAGTATATTAGAGAAAGATTCTGGGTGTTGAGCTGTATTCAGAATGGGGTAGAAGATTCTATCTTTATATCTTATCAAGTGGGTTTGTACCTTTGTGTCCTTTTACCTTGTCAGTCTGTTCTGAGTTCATAGTGCATCTTCACACACTTCACATACACGGTTGCTGAGGTCAAGAGCTGACTGCACTTGGTTTTCCACCACGAGATAATCAAACCATTAAGCATTATGAACTCACCAGTCACTCGTAGCTGAGTGTGTGTGCTTCACAGTCTGCAAATAGACCTTCTTTGCCAGTCGGAGCAAAGTCGCCCTGTTGTATATTCTTCTCCTGAAACATACACTGTTTATTTAAATTGGCTTGTATTGATGCTGCTGCAGTTAATTAACTAAATTTGGTAAACTTTTTACGCTCTTTCTAATACACAGCCTTATAAACACCATTCTAATTTGTGAAGAACAGCTTTGGAAAATGCCATGACAATAGTACGTGGAGGATAGTACAGCTCCACGTGTGGAACTGGCCAGCACGGGTACTAATACTGTGTTCGACTCACGAGGTGGGAGTTTTGTTTCAGAAGCTGTAATTACTGTGGTCGTAGGCAGTTCTGGAGGGAATGAGGAAAAAGGCGTCTCCTTTGTATTAAGCACCACGACAGGCCAAGCATGTGTTACAAGACACGTTACACAATCTGTTCTCTCTCTCTCAGTCACTCACTCAGACACACTCTCACACGCACGCACACACACACCCAGAACCCACGTAAACAAGCAATAGCTGGAAGTTATTCCCGCGGTGTCATTTTAGCATGAGGTCACTCGGGCCTAGGGAAGAAGGACTGTAGGTCCCTCACCTACGTGCTTGCTGTTGTTGGAGCATGCACACACACAAAAAGAAAATAGAAGAACCGAGCAGAAAGCAAATACTCAGCTCTAGTGTAACTGAGGGATAAATAGAAAATAAAAACCAGTGTTTTTATTTTCTATTTATCCCCAGAAGGGATATTTATTTATTTATTTTCTATTTATCCCCAGAGGGATAAATAGAAAATAAAAAAAAGTGTTGACCACAATTGCAGCCATCTAGTGGACGGTCAGCATCCCCAATTTTATATAAAGCCACATTCATTTAAGAGATGGGCTGTCTTTAATTAAGCAGTGTGGCATACATTCGCAAATGTCAACACAGACAGCAGTGAGAATCTCCCAGGATCTCCCACAGACGTAGCGCTAAGCCTGGCCTGGTAAAAGTCCGTCTTTGGCTGTAGATAATTTGCATTTCTTCTTTTTAGGTATCTAATTTATACATATTTGGCTTTTCTGAATACCCCTTGCCCTTTGAATTAGCCTTGGTCATTTTTTTTATCATCAATAAAAATAAAACATAGAAGTAAATGTCAATTCAGCCTTACATATTTTGTACAATATTATTAGACTTCAGAAGATTATATAAACCACTGGTCTTGCGTTGTCTCTGGAAAATAAATAAGACCCTAGACAGATGAGATTTGTTTTCAGGTGCCAAAAATAAATCATTGAATTGCTCTAAATATCCAGAGATGAAGAAAAGAAAGTCCTAATAGCATGTAATTGTAGCATCCCAGGAATCTGTAGATAGAAAATGATCCAACTGCCCACTGGATTCAGGAATGTGCCCACAGCATCTTTGATAGGAAATTATTTAGACACCGCTCAGTGTTTATATGCAATACACTCACTTTTTGAGATTTAATTTACATGCAACAAATTTAATCCTTTTGAGATATTCAGTTGGATGGGTTTTGACAAATGTGTACAATAATGCAACCATCACCATAATTGAGTTTAAGAAATTTCCATCACCCCCAAAGTTCTTTCATACCCCTCTATAATAAATCTCTTCCCCAACACTGTTAGGGACACTGTTAGCTGTCCCGATAGTTTTTTCTTTTCCAGAATGTCACATAAGTGAAATTGTACAGTCGGTAGCCTTTTATTTCACTTAGCACAGTGCTTTTGAGATTCATTCCTGTTGTCACATTCAACTGTCACGGGTTCTGTTCTACTCTTGAGTGGTATTGCATTGTGCAGGTGCACCACCGTGTGTTTATGTTCTCCTAGTCGTGGACATCTGGGTGGCTTCCAGTTGTGGGTGGTTATGAATAGAGCTACTGTAAACATTTGGAAGCAGGTTTTTGGATGGACACGTGTTTCCGTTTTCTTAAGAATAGGACCGTGGGGTGATGTGGGAAGACACTGCCAAGCTGCTTTCCAAAGTGCCTGTGTCATTTCTGCGCCCACCAAGGACGCGCAAGAGTGCCAGTCACTCCACATCCTCACCACCACTTGGTGTTATCAGTCTTTTCAAAATTTTTGCTATTCTAGCGGATATGTTATGTATCTCATCTTGGTTTTAATTTGCATTTTCCTAGTGACTAATGATGTTAATCATCCTTTCATGTTTGTATTCATGTGTGAATTGCTCTAATTTTTAGAAAAAGTTTTCCACATAATGAGTTGAAATATACATCCTATGCTCTGGAGCTACATGGGTCATGTGCAGTCCCTCCTCCCTGTGACAGCCGGTGACAGCTTGCCAGATACCCGGAGACTTTTTTCATGTCCTGATTTCTGTCCTTCAAATCTGTCTTTGCTGAGCCAGCCTGCTTAGTTCCTTCCTTTCTCATTCCTTTCTTCCTCCCTTCCTTCCTCTCTTCCTTCTTTCCTTCCTTCCCCCCTTCCATTGTTCGTGTCATATGGTTTCTATACCCACCTTCTGTCCTCTACATCCCATTAATGCGGGTGTGCTCCATTTTGTGAGCCTGCTATGAAAACATGTTTCTGAGCATCGAGTGCAGGATTCTCCTTTGCAAGTGCTGTGTTTTCTTCAGGCAGCCACAGGGTGGGTTTGTTTCTGTGGCAGCCCTATCAGCTTTCTATCACAGGCAAATTTAACACGCTGACCCTGTGGCTTTTTCCAAGCTATTTGATGAAAATGCTTAACTTGCCAAGTAAAGAGGCCTGTGTCACAATGCTGGAGACAGCCCTCCAACTGAGTGTCTGTAATTGACAGATATCAGCACATAAAACTGTTTACAGGGGAACCAGCTGGTTTGATAATCAATGACAGAATGTTTTAAGTTGTTAAACCTCTAGGTTTACTTTCAACAATTAGAGCTGCTGAACCATCATGAATTATTCTGATTACTTTTAATCTTTGGTATCTACTATATGTTTCTGTAAAAAAAATAAAATAAAAAAGTACTGAGAAATATGCAAATATAGTCAGCACAAGGTTTTAAACCCTAAGGCCAAAATATAAAACACCACTGAAAATGCCCCACAAATGAGAGCAGTTGACCTTTTCTGACATCTTGGGAACCTTATGTAAAGTTTTCATAATTTATAGAACTGATATTAGACCTAGTAATTGCCACTCCCTTCTCTCTTTAGAAACATATAATAGCATTTGGGGGGAAAATCTCACCCTTTGGAAAAAACATACATTAACTTGTTTCTATATATACTGTATCTTCATGAAAGGGTTTCATTGTTTTATTTCTTTAATAAGGACACAAGGCCTTTAAAATTAGATTCTCTGACAGTTCTAGCTTTGATTACAAGAAGCCATGAGGAGATTCCATATTGTTCCTGCATTCTATGACCTTGGGTGTCATTCATACTGACTTCGTTTGCTTGGTTTAGTGTTTACTTTCATTATTTCTTATTCTTCCAGTGTTAGGAACAACCCTAGGTAATGTTTCTGATCATAAAGTGGATCTGAACTTAAAACAGCTGTGTGCTGTTATCATTTCTATGGCCCTTGTCTAAAACATGCAAATTGTTGGTAATCATGAGATTTTCGTTGATATGTTTAATAGGTGGTATGAAATAAATATATTAATTGTATTTTATTGTAAATGGGTTATATTAATAAGCAAGATATGAGTAAAACTATATGATAGTTGACGGGTTTATTGGAAAAAACAATCACACTATCATTATGTGTGTTTCGTTTAAAATTTCTTATTTTATGCTCAAGATCACCGTGTACCTAATGTTTCAGGCCAAGACTAAAGACTTTCTTTGTGCATCTGTTTTTCTGGGTACTTAACACCAGTTACTGCTGCTCTCAACATTCAGTTTAAACACACTGGTGCAAACTCCATTACAGCAAGGAATTCCTTCTAGGGTTTTTATAAAGTCAAAGAATGTAGCGTCAGCAATATGTGTCTGAATGAGAAATGGAATTATTTTTCAGCTTGATTAGGAAAAAAGTGTGTTTGTGTGCATACATGCACACATGTGTGGAAGATATGATTATCTCAACAGAAAGTTTTATTGTAGAATTTTATGTCTAACTGGAAATAAAAAATTATTCACTTTAATTAAAATTCATGTTAGTAACCGAACCTTTCAATTTACATTATTTACGTGAGATTATAAGCACTCAACTTATGCGAGTGTCTCAGTTCCTTTTCCTGGCGTAAGTTGGGGGCATTCAACAAAACAGCTGGCAACTCACTGGCCTCTGCACATAGGGCCTTTGCCTGCAAACAGTGGAAATGTTGCCCTGGAAATGTGGCTAAAGTTTCATGAAAATGAAACGTGAAGCATGCCAGGCCCATCTGTGCCAGCCTCCTGAAACAAAAGCACCCAATTTTATCATCGTTGCCTTTTGTTCTCCACAGCGCTGTTCATGGGCTGGTTTATGAATGCCGGAGTCTGGGGCACCCATTGATCCGCCGCTTTCTTGGCTGCATTGTTTGTTCTCTGCTATAATACTTGTCAACCTGGCACCATCTTCCTTTTGAAAAATGGAAACTTCAGTGTCGAGAATCTTGAGTAATTCTATAAGTTTTCGTGCTAAAAGACCAAAGGGCTTTGTTTTTGGACTGCAGATCAAATATGAATTGGGGTAGGGTGGATGAACATGCTTTTAAGCAGAAGAATCAAACCTGCTGTGTGAGTCCTGGAATGTGTAAACCTGTTATTTTCTTATACTGATGTCAGTTTTCATCATCTTCCTGAATGGGTATCCCCCATCTCAGTGCACAGTGCTTGCAGATGGTGAACCAACCTGCTAAACATGGCTTCTCTTAATGCTTCTTAATTTCCATTCAAATGATCAGAAGTAATTCTGACTTGAAATCACACTGGGCCAAATATGGTAACTGTAAATCCATTTGAGCCATAATGCTACAGTCAGCCCATTAATTTTTTAATCTAAATAACACAATCAGCTGCTATATTGTGGAGGTAGAGGTATGTTAGATGTGTAAAAGAATCTATATTTTCATATCCTAACAGGAGTTTTTAAAAGAAGATAATATAGGATCAATCAATAGGTAAACTTTTCTACAGACTAAGCAGTCATCAGGGTCCGGTTGCTAGCCTACCCCTAAGAGTATCAGGATTACGGTGGAATCGTACACTTCTACGATGGAGAGGGAGCTTAAAGACAGCTAACTGGTAGAGTTAAACCGTGTGCTGAGAGCTCTAGGCTTTCTCAGGAAAATTAATGGGAAACCGAGTAGCTGTGGCCCCCTCCACCTATGTTGCCAATGCAGCTTCACTTTCAATGCCTCATATTTGGGAGTTCTAGGGAAAATTTTTAATAGTGCTGATACTTAATTAAGATCCATTTATAATCCAACAGTTAGAAAGTTGAGTCAGTACATGGCCAACCGTGACCGTCCACCCCGAGATGTCCTGCCTCTGGGTCTTGAAATCTGTTACAGGCAGAACTGACAGTGTTTTCCTTTACTCAGCCCCTCTGAATGGTTGTGCAAAGAATCTGTGTGTGAATTTCCTCACTTCCTTGTTTTTTTGTTTTTTTTTCATGGAGTTGAATTTAAGACTGTCAAACCTTTCTCTCTCCAGGTGCACATTTTCTGTGTAGATTTGAGCTGCAAAGTCTCTTGTCGTGATTTGGCGTTTGCCCCCCAAATGTCCCTTCCCCTCTGTCCTTCAGTATCTCCAAGCCAAGTGTAGGTCAAATAAATTGTTACCTTCATGGCAGTTTCTCTGTAGATTAAAAAGCATTTTGGAGAAAAAAGAATGAAACCTTCTTTATTAATAAGGCTGTATCCAAAATCCACGCTATTTTTTAGTATGTCAAAGTATTTAGGATTCTGATTCTACATATAAATAAATGTCAAAAGTTAAATAATAAAACCAAAAATTGAATAACAAAAGCACGTTTTAAGAAAGAACCAAACCCAGTGAGTTGGGCCAAGTTATAGCTGTAGGGATTGGTTGTTGGTTTACATGTTATGTTGGGAAAACTGATTATGCACGGTCGCTCCGTGGGGGTTTAGTTACTAGCAGGACAATGTCAAAAATAGGAGCAAAAAAAGCAAATAGTGTTATTCTAGCCAGTAGGAGTTCACTAGTAAAAGGGAGGCCTAGAAAACAGGAGTTACTCAAAACATTATAAAAAGCAGCCATGGCCCTTCCCCCAGGGCTGTATTTTTGAGAGAAGGAGCTACAGCTGCAGCACCTGCGGGCCGGCACCCGCCCCTTCTGCGGCACGTGTTCAGGGCCCCGGCCTCCCACCCTCCGGCCCCCGGCCCCGGCCCCGCACAGGCTTCAGTCGTGGGCAGCTTTCCAAGGCAAGTCTCTGTAATGGAGGCTTTACTAAGAGGTTTTTTCCCTTTACTTTCCGTATGCAGTTTATCGGGTGGACCTCCTGGAATTTCTATTAAGAATTTCAGATATTTTAGTAATACTTTTCAAAGCATAGTTCCTACTAATAGATACTTCGGCATTCTGTAAATTAAGTTAGACAACAACTGTTAGATCACCAGGATAATACAAATGTGCGTGCACAGTAATCAAATGGACGTATATAGAAGCTAAGATGTATAGTGTCACTCTCTCTATTTTGCCCTTTGGCAATTCTGCTTTGAGTTTCTTTCAGCCAGCAAATGAGGAATTAATTCAGCTCTGTCATTCTGATTGTCTTGCTACTCCAGGAAAGAGAAGTGCATTTTTTTTTTTTTGAGAAGTGCATTTTTGTTGAGAAAAATAGTTGATGACGTTTAATAGTGAATAGAAGTGAAGGTAAACATAAGAATTTCCGTATTTCACTGAATATCATTCCACGTTTCTCGTGCCTCCCTGTTCTTCTTTCTGTTGACAAAGCTGCTAATCAGATAGCCTTCTACCTGTTTTTTATATAGAACGTGCCATGTGTTGGTATCTGTAAGCCATTAACCGGGTGCAAGAGGGAGATGGCCAGACTGCAGACTTGTGTCATCATGTCAGTGGTGCGGCCCAGCCCGACACCTGTCGCTGTTCTAGTGCCAGGTCTGCGCCTCCGGCCCAGTGATCTGCCCAGCCACTGCCCTTTTGGCTGTCAATAGTATTCTGGTTTCAATGATTCATTTTGTGGTCTTCCCGGTAATATATTACCTATTAGAGACCGAATTTCCATCTTCACCGTATTTCTTCTTGGCATTTGACACAGTGGACCACCCTCTTTCTTCTTGCCTGCCATGACCCCGGTCTTGACTTTGCAGCCTCCTTCCGGGCTCGGACTCTTCCTCTGTCGTCAGGGTCCCCTGGGTCTCTTCCGCTCAGTGCTGTTCTCTGCTCTCAGCCTCCCACACACTACCTGGGTGACTTCACCCCTCAGTTATGTTGGACCGCCGCCCGAGTCCTTGAAACAGCCGAGTGTACATTTTCCAACTGAGCCCAGCCTCTCCCTGGCCCAGAGCTCGTTACCGGTTTTTATTGACCAGACACCTCTTCTCAGTTCTCCCACCAGAGTCTCGCTCTTAGCCTGACATTCGCGTGAGGGCTGCTTTCATGAGCTCGTGAGTAGAATCCTTGACATTTTGTGCCTTTAAAAAAATCAACTAGATTATTTTTCATAAATTTTTATAATTATATTTCAAATGTTTGTTTTGTTTTGAAATGACAAGGTATGAGAGCCTGCTATTTGCAAGCACTTATTTGAAAATAACATATTTTGCTTGTACACAGTCATTATTCCTGAAGACTGAAAAAATTAGATTGGATATTTTTTCTCTTTTGGCTATGATACTGAATATATGTGGGTGAATATTTTCCCTTTCAACACTGTCTTTTAAAGTATTAGAGAAATCTTTATGTGCTATATATATAAGAATCCTGATCAGATGAACACAGCTTAAGTATCTTCTACAAGCCAATTTGAGGCAAATTTGCAGAATTATTATCATAGCAGTTTATCACTTGACTTGTATTTTTCTATCAGTGTCTCTTACGCACCCAGTCACTAAGCAGCAGTCCACGGTGGGCCTAAGCTAAACACTATGTGACTGAGAATGAAAACACGTCAAGATTCTATAACGGTCAAAACCACCAGACGGTATGATGCTGTGATAACCCAGTGGTTTCTTGGATACGGCACGAATCCTGTTCGTGAGGAATGCCCTCATCACCGCCCAAAGGCCCCAACTTCTAATCCATCATCTTGGGGGTTAAGATTTCAGTGCATGAATTTGGGGGGAAACACATTGAGACCAGAGCATTGGTTATCAGTGTCACGTAGCGCCCGGGTTGGCCATGGCTCTGCTCACGTGTCCACAGCTGCCCCCCGACCTGGGCAGAGCGGCTCCACCCACCTCTGCTCCTCCCCATGGGTCCTACTGAGCCATCTCTCCTACCGCCACCCCAGCCTGCAGCAGAGGCCACCCCCGAATTGTCAGGCCCTCCTAAGATGCACTCCTGAGGCCGTGTGGGTGGCGTGTCCACCCTCTGGGTCCCCTCGTGGGACATGATTAATGTTCTTATTGTTCTTCTCAAAGCACATCTATTCCCACCTGCCATGGCCCTCAGCCTTTTCGTTCTCTGTCTACTGTCTGCCGGGGCAGCTGGGGGCGCTGCTTTCTCCAAACTTGCTCTGTCCTCGGGGGCCCTTGCCTGGGGCATTAAGTCCCATGTCCTGAGGAAGTGACATGAATTCTTGCTCTCGCGTTCTTACGCCTGGTCCCCTTGAGCAAACGTCTCAAAGTCCCATCTCAGGGGCTCTCCCCATCCCTGCCGGCTCCTTCAGCAACTGGCGCTCACCAGGCCAAGCGCACGCCAGCTGTTTGCCGGCCCCGTCACGGTTATCCTGGCCAGGAGAGGGGCCGGGCACCTCCCGAGGGGCACCCGGTCCCTGGGGTGGGGGGTGGTCCTGAGTGCCGCTGAACCGCTGGCTCCTGCTGGGGAGGGAAGCTCCTCTGCTAGCTCAGAGGGCCCAGGGGCCTGAGAGCCCAAGTCCTCAGGCATCATCTGGGTGTCCCCATCCCACAGTTCAGAGTCTCCCGTTTTCCCAGACTGGCCCTGCCCTTTGGTCACGCACCTCTTTGGCTGCGGTCCGAGTGTCTGCACAGCTACGGCATCAGAGTGTCAGTCTGCTGTTCCGATGCAGGACATGAGGGCATTTTGTGAGCTACAGAGAGGCTGACTGGGTCTCCCACGTCACCTTTAGCTGCCCATTAATGGCCTTCAGTCTCTCATCATCCCTCCGAATGGTGGTGACTGTGCCACTTGGTGCATCTGGCCGCCCTTTCTGTCTTGATGAGTACGTTGCCCCACATCTCTCAAGTGCCTGGACTGTGGCACCAAAACAGCGATCCCCTCTCCACTGGGACATGTCCCCAGGCAGCTGTGGACCATCGCCTTGCGCCTGGGACCGCGTGCCCACCTCCCTCCCACTCGGAAGGTGTCCTTTCCATCTGTCGGGTGGCAAGCCAAGCCCAGGCCCCGTCCCTGCCTTCCCGCCTGTTCTCTTAGACCACTCGCAACGCCATGTGGGCCAGCCGTAGCCCTGCCCAGGAGAGCGGGGTGAGGGTGCTGGAGCAGGCAGGGTTCAGGCTGCAGCACCATCAAGCTGCAGTTGCCCAGCCAGAAGCCCCTTGGATGGCAGGAGCCGGCCTGCCTGGGAGTCGGCCTCAGCTGGCCTGGGTGCCGTGGGGGCGGCTTTCAGTTCTGTCCCAGGCAGGAGGTCTGAGTGGTGCATCCTCGTGGCCACCTCATTGTCCTTCCAAATAACGTAAGCCATGGCCAGTCATCATTTCTTTGGCTTTTGTTCATCGAGCCCTCACCGTGAAGTGACATGATATAAAATTGCACATAGAAATAAACATGCGGAGAAGTGGGTGCCACCACAGCAGGCTGGGCAGACTCGTGCATCTAGTAATTGCACAGAAAGTTCACATTCAGTTTCACGTGAAGAAGTGTGTTGTGGTGTGTAAGAGCCAAAGCCAGAGATTGGCGTCTTGGAGCTAGGATGAATCGCTGGATGTCAAATAGCTCAGCCTCCTGCCCTGGCAGGGTTTCACTTAACATGTTGTCTGTCAGATTCCTGAAAATGTGTCCGTCATCTGCATTGTCTGTTTTGATAGGTTCATGAATATTCAGCAGAATGTCTGCTCCCTGCTTCAGCAGGTCTAGAATCGGAATCTGAGTGGTAACAAGGACATTAGAGTCCCTGATTTGAGTCCTCCTTGCAATATCCCATAAAAGTGGTCGTCCAGCCTTCCCTAGTAGGAGTCTCGTTGCTGAGGTCCATTGTGTTTCATTTCTGAATCAGCATTCTTGAGGCCAGTTTACTTCCCTACGATTTCTATCTGCTCCTCCTCGTTTGGCCCTCTAGAGCCACGTAGAATGAATCATACTTTCTACATGGTCGTCCTTTAAATATGTGTAGACTTAAGACATTCTTTATGTCTTTTTAAGTCCATAATTTTGTTTCTCTTCACTATATTCATGCCCGTTTCCCAGTGTTTCTCTTAGAATGTGGAGCTCAAACCTAAACACGGCGCCCTCAGTGTCGTCTGACCAGTGTATCGTGCTATCATGACTTTCCCTTTGCTGGACTCTATGCCTGCCCTGATGCTGCTGCATCCTGTATCGACCCTACCGGCCGCTAGATCTCTGAAGTCCTCTTCTCCCTATCCTACTTTGAGCATTTTTTTTTGCTCCCGATTGCAGGACTTTATGTTTGTTCACATTAAATTTAAATTTTGTTACACGTATAACATGCTTAAAATATTTTAGTCATATAAGATTATTGTACATATCCATAGATATTAGTTGCATTATATGCCAATTTCAGGTGATATGGATGGAATTATAATGCATTAAACTTGATAGTAATAAAGCCTAACATTTATCGAGAGCCCTTTCTATGTATCAAGCACAGTGCTAAGTATAATATTTCACTTTACATGGACTGTCTCATTTACTCTTCAAGAAAATAGGTATTGTTATGTTTATTTTATAGGTTTAGGAACCAACATTTAAGGAATTCAGGTAACTATGTAGAATTATGAAAGGTCTGGGATTTTACCCAACTTGCAAACTAACAAGTTATCTTGACACCGTTTGTGGATTTTGGCAGAAGACACGAGACTCCTGGGTCAGAGACAAAGGACTTTATTACTCAGAGCAACAGTCATAGCCAGAGTCTGCACTCAAGAAGGTCTCAGTCTAGCACAAAAGATAAACATGTTTATGAATAATTAAAATTCAGTGTGACAGGTTAGAGTTGTGTACAACAGGCTAGATGAGTAGATACCTACTCACTATCTCTAAAACCTAAAGTAACTTTCACATTAAAGAAATATATAATTAAGAAATATGTAAGTATTCAATTTTTTATGGACCAGTTTTACTACTGTTGCCTTAGAACCTAGATATTTGTCATGTTTATTCAGAAACTCTCTAATAGATGACAAATGTGACAGACTACAAAAGCATCTAGGTGCATTCTTCCTGTGATCATTTAGGGAGCCTAAAAATTCTGCTAGTAATCACGCTACTAATTTTCACGGTGGGTATTTATTCTTCTAAGTACAGTACTGTGTGAAATAGATCACTGCCTTTCTCTGTCATTTACTGACTCTTTAAGATCTCAGGACTGTCAACAATGTGATTTTATTTCCCATCATGTACTTTTAATGAGGTTGTGTAATAGCATCAGAACCACACGGGTAATAAAGGGAACCACATTCAAGGTTCTGGGGACGAGAGAAGAACTGATGTGAACTGGAAACTCTGAACCTTGGAGGTTTTAAAGCTGTTACAACCCCTTGAATGTCCTATCCTTTAAAACCTAAACAGCTCTTAAAGAATTAACATGTTGCTCCAGCATCAAGTGACACTTACTCCAGCTGTACTGCCGGCAGTCTGGCTCTGCCATCAGGGGAGACAGCTTCCTGCAAGGCCCCAGAAGGGCTTCGCTCCAGGGCTCAAGGTTCCAGGGACTCCCCGGAGTGCAGAGACCCTGCCCACTCCTCTGATGCCCACACGCCTGACCCGGCATGTGCATTCTCAGCTCAGGAGAGACGCTTGGTGAAGACCTTTGGGTGAGGAGCATGATGAGGAGGATGGAAATGGAAAACTAACCTGGTCGAATACCCTGAACTGTACTTACATATGTGTGCATGTCCGTGAGGGGGTGTGTTTGTGTGCACTGAGTTGTATATATGCACTTGTACATACATGTTTCAAGAAAACATGGAAATTTGGCATTTGATTAAACATAAAATTTTTAAATTTGAGGAAGTAGTCATTAGCCTGTTATGTGACATTATGTAACTAAATTACCTGGGGCTGTTCCAGACACTTATCCTAGATTGACTTTGCCGCTTCGGAAGCTCAGGTGGGGCATCTGTCAGGGGAGCTCGGGGCCTCCCGGCTCTTCCCAGCCCCTCGAAGCGCCTCCGCCAGGGTCAGGTCTGCAGCTTTAGTTTTGAGACCGGGAAATTCCAGCAGAAGAAGTAGCCTTTAAACATGTTCCAACTTAAAATATATTCCAAGTTCTTCCTTTCTAAACCTTGTTGAAGATTATTTCAAGTGGGCAACCAGTTGCATGGCCGAGGAACGCTGGGAGTTACTTAATATAACCACGGTTCCTGCGAGAGCTCCTGAGTTTTGAATCCACGTGGTGGTTTAGCGTTCCAACTTACTCGTGTCACCATTCCCCACACAGAACATCTTCTGTGGGTTCCTGTGTGCCGTCTGTGCTCGGTACCCTGTGTACATGCCTGTTCTTGTTTCCCTACGTTCATGCATCACGGAGGATGGCACCTGCAGACGGGCATTAATCACTCCTGATAGCGCCCATGTCTGACAGCACATGCCTGTTGTTACGTGTGCCTGCTGGTCTAGAGCAACGTCCAGCTCCTTTTAAACAATTTTTTAGTTAAAAGGCAAAATAGTATTGCCCGTTTCATAAAGCCTTTGGACTCCTTGATGAACTAATAATTTTTTAAAAAGATAGTGTCCACATTTACATCACTTACCGCACAGTGGAATCACATGTGGTACTGTAAGTGGTCCTGGCCCCATGATCACACTGTTACCTCATTAGACTTGCTGCCCAATTTTAAAGTAGGCACTGTGGAAATTTGCCGCAGGACTTTACAGGTGGCTTGTGTAGCTGCTGAGACAAAACAGCACAAACCTGTTGCCTCTGGACACATCAGACGTCCTCAGTGTTGGCCGTAGCACAGATGACCAGGCACATGGCCGAGGTCTCCCTGCTTCCGCCCGAGCACGAGTTCAGACGCGTACCAGGTGGGACAGGGCCCCGTCAGGCCTGGGGTCAGAATCCACTCGGGGTTTGTATTGTGCCTTTGTAAGAAGTCCTCTCTGAACTTAACTTGCTTCTCGAAAAAACCCAGGCCAGGTATGTTTAGGGGAAAAACTGCCGATACCAACTTACTGTATCACATCACTTCAGGTTTCAATTGCTAGCATTTTACTCGGTGTTTCCATTTATAAGTTTTTATTCATCCTGCTCTTTTCAAAGTAAAGATTTAAGCCTATAGTTGGTCTTTTGTTTGGTATCTTTAAATCAATTTTAACCTTTATTATCCCTGGCATATATTATTCTCTAGGGCCCAAGGCACAGATTTTCTATAATTTTAAATAGGCATTTAATTTAGATATTTATGAAAACATTCAAAATGAAGGTTGTAGTCTCCACTGGTTAAAAAGAACATAGGTCAGCGTTTTCCACCTTGACCGTGGCAGCATCCATGTCACCCCTTGGAGCTGCCTGTCCCCTGTGTGTGGAGAAGGCTGGGGCCCGGGGGGTACCCGGGGGCAGCAGAGCTGCCCTCCCACGCCCATCCGGGAGAGCCACGGAAGGACCTACGGCAGCCAGCCCCTCTTATCGCATGACCCTGTTTCCTCTCCTTGGCTGCATTCCGCAGTGCCCAGTCCTAGAAGTCACTCCAGAGCGGGGCGACCAGCCCTCTTGCACTCGCCCCCTACGCGCAGGCCAGCCGTGACCTCTGGCCCTCTCTGATGTTCTCACTCTCAGACCCAAGGATTCCTGCCAGCTTCAGATCTCCTCCTCGTGAAGAGGCCAGGCCTTCCTTACCCACAGGACACTTGGGGTCCCCTCGCTCAGCCAGCTCACTGGGAAGTCGCAGCCATGTGCCCAGCACATATGATTCATTTTAAGATGTAGAGAAGAAATCACATTGTTTTAAGTGTACACAAGCAGCTGCTGTCGTTTGGCTGTGAGCAGATGTTAGACCTCCAAAAGCTTTGCTGATAATTAAAATACTAACAGTTAGTGTTTTACCCCAACCGTAGGTTCTGTTTACTGTAAATTTGATTTTAATGGTGCCTCTGTGTGCTTACTGAGAAGCGGTTTGCTTTTTACCTTCATACAAAAGTGTCTGCAATGAAGACAAATGTCTGTTTCCTCTCATTTCCTCGGGAAAGATATGAAGATACTATAATATAAAGGAAATATGAACATGACTGCAAAAGTGAGCATGACTTTTTTTTTTATAGGGTTTGCCAGAAAAACAAAAAGGAGACAAGTTTAATCTGCCTGTTAGCCTTTTAGAGTCAGCCTTGTTAGAGGCGTGCCCTCCAGCAACATTGGCTGGCCTCATTGCATCATTTTACCTTTTAAGGTGTGTATAATGTGTAAAACTTTTGGAAAATACACCCTGTCCTCTGATACTGTGTTATCTGCACTGGAGTTTATACCCTGTCGGAGGACGTTTAGGAAAAGGTCCTTGGGCCTCTTAATTTTCTGATTCCATAATGCTGAAAAGAATGTCTGTACTAGTTTGTTACACTAGTTACCTAGTTTGTTAACTAGTTTAAGTCGCACGGAGGCAGCCGTCCAGGGAGCAGATGAGTGCTGTCTACCTCGTGTAGTCTGAGGGTCTCCAGGAGCCTCTTCCGCGCGGGCCTGCGCTCCACGACTCTGTTCCGAGCTGCATTCCCGGACAAACCGTGAGGGCCCTCCTACCTGTTCTCCGCCGTTGTCACGCACGCTGAAACCAGGGGCGAGGCCCAGGAGCGTGAGGAGGCTTGCACCGGGAGGAACGGCGAGGACGCGTCTAAGACGGACCCCTTCCCGGCGGCTAAGGCCGACCCCGACACCCAAGGGTGCAGTGAGCAGAGGCCCCAGTGTGACAGCTGAGTAGGTGGCCGTGCCACCCCCTTGCTTCGTTCCAAATAGGACTTGAGACACGTGAGCACGTTCTGCTGGTAACTCAACTGGCTGTTTTTAGCAAGTGCTGTTCACGGGTAAATAACACGATCAGAGCACTTTACAGTCTAACTTTAAAGTGCCATTTCATCACCCTCTGTGAAACTTGATGACACCATTTCTGTCACATGAGTCGAATTTCTAAAGTTATATGGCTGTGGCTTCGTGATCTGTCGGTGTAACTCCCAACTCTCCGGTGTAACTTCTGCTCAGCAGAGAAACGGTTAACCGCCGCCCTCTCCTCCACCCCAAAGCCTGTCAAGATAACCTTAAAGGACGCACTCTTATCTCGCTGAGTGAGATTTGTGTGCATAGCTCCCATTACCTTAGATCTTCATGCATGAAAATGATAATATATACCTAAGGGTCTGATATAATACAAAATTTCTTAGGGTTTGTGACTTTAAAGGTAAAATATTGTCTTTTATTCTTTGTCACTCCTCAGTGCCCCTGGAAATATCTAGGCCCAGGGAGACTATTCTTGGTAAAGTTAGAGACCTGCACGATTATGTCTTTCCAACTTGAGATAAAATTTATTCTTCGTTTTTTTCTGAGTATCTTAGAATTCTTTCCAGGGGTCTGTGTGACTGCCTGAGTCATCCCCGGTGTTAAATGTAGTGCTGATGGTAACTGAGGAAAAAGGACTAGAACTTTTGGTACCTAAATGTATGTCCTGGTTTGTTGCAAGCATTCCTTCCCTGCAAATTGCATAGTATAGCAAATTGTATTGTATAGCTTAAGAAATTGTACTCTCGAATTTATGTGAAAGAGTTTCTCAGAAAGGCTGTGAACTTCGGTTAATTTTTACAGAAAAGCAATTTTCACCATCTCTAGTTGTAAAACAATGGCCCTCGTGAATCGAGGACATGGCAAGGCCTTTACTGTAATTCTTCTCCATATACCTTTGCAGGTGTGTGTGTGGTACACGGCAGAGACTTGCCAAAAGTCCCTTTAATTATCATGTTGCGATGCATTTAACACATCCTTAGGCCGGCTCACGTCAGCCGAGGTTTACCTTAAGTTCAGAATGGTCGAAACAAGTCTGCGCTCTGAAATAAATCTCACTAGTACAGCTATCAGGCTCAGCATGTCAAAGACTGAAAGTAGTTCTTAATTTTGTATCTCAAATAACCTAGTCATTTCTATTCTGTGTGTGCCTTTCAGTAACACTGACTGGAACTCGTTTCTAATCTTTGAAAATAATGAAGAGACACGCGATATTGACCAACCTGTGTTCTTTCAAAATAAAAATGGAGAAATTGTCATTGAGTTGCTGGAATATAAGGCTAAGAGGTGACTCTGTCCCATGTCGGGATCGTTATCCCAGACAGATACTCTTTCTTTGATCCCCGACAAGTCCCTAAGCCACTTGCTTGCGGTTTCCCATGAAGACCTTGAGGCAGTCGCGCTGCGGCGAGGGAGGTGGCGCGGAGGCAGGCCGCGGGAGAGGGAGTGCGGCACAGGAGGCCCGGCCCTCTTCAAAACCAGATTGGAAGAGGAGCTCTGTGATAGGGCATCCTGCGTAATGCCAGGCAATTATTATTGTCTTCAAAATGAATAAATTATAGAGCAATTATTGATATCGATTTGACTGGCTAAACTATTGGTGAGTGCTATGGTAAGAATAATGTATTCCCTGCTTTGAAATTCCTAAAAGGTTATATTTCATCGAATTTTAATTTGTCATTTTTCCTGCTTTCACTTGAGAAACTTATAAGCTTTCGTGACATTAAAATATGGCTCTAATTTATTAGCATAATCTGTTAATATTGTTTCATTTTAATAGACATTAAGTATGATTTCTTAACATTCTTGTTAAAATTACATCTTAAAATTGAAGTCAGGAAAAATTAGATGTGGCTTAGGAACCACAATGTCATGTGTGTCCCAAATTTTTATATGAGAAGTATTATTTTTCCAATCGTATCGTAGTCAAGGTGCTTTAATTATGACGATGAACCAACCCAGCACTTTCAAGCTTAGCTGCCCTACCAAAATAGAAAATCTAAACTACCCACAGTGTCTGAGATGTAACCTAGCAATGTATAAACATTTAGTACTATTTCAGGAGAAGCTTAGAAATTTAAAATAAATGCTGGCTCGTAGCAACAAAGTGGTTTACATAGGATATTAGCCCAGGCTCTCATGGCATTAGGCACTTCACCCCACGACATGTCTTTTTAATGCCATCTTTATCTGCTACGTGATGCATGAAATCTACTTTCAGTTTTAGAACTGCCAGCAACCTTTGACCCCTTTAGTGGAGACACAATGTGACCTTTCTATTGTCATCAGCTTTCATTCTCCTGAAAATTCTATGAATTTTTATTACAAGTTTTTTTTAAACCAAGCTGAGGCTTCCACAAATTACTTGCCACAGATGAGATGAAGTTGTTGAAGTGGTGTGAGATAAGTTTTACAGCCAGCGTGTGAGCTGCGAGGAGCCCAAGCCTGTGTCCCGCAATGTCATACCCCAGTAGCTGCTGAGCCTACTATTGGATAAATACATCATTTTATGGAACATTGATTGTTCTATAAACCCAATGGAGTATTATGCTCTATGATCAAACCATTTAGATTGTGTGTAGAGCACAGAAAATGCCATATTCAGGATGGTACTAAAAGTGCCATTTGTGTATTTTATGGATGTCATTACAGGGGAAACTTCTCTCTGTAGGCCCTGTTTACTGCAAAATTTTTTAGTCTGTAATGACATTTTTCATTCACAACGTATGCCTTCAAGAGAGGGGGCCCTTGTTTTATTTTTTTTCATTCGAGTTTACTGCACAAATTCTGTACATTTTAATTAAATGTAAGCTTAACAAAAGCATAAGGTATTTATTCTGTGGGAAAAACGATGACAGCAAGGAGAGAGCAGCACACACGAGGAGGCAGCCAGGTTCTGAGCCCCATTTGTAGCTTCCCAGGAGCACCGCAGACGGCAGAACGGAGCCCCGGCACGGTTCTGGGGAGCAGGGTCTTGGCGACGTAACCCCTCCCCTCCCGCATGATGGAGTTGTGCTTTTCCACCTTGGAGATGAGGCTGCGTGGACGGAGCTGCGGCTTCGTAATGGTACCTGCAGCAGCGAGCCTGATCCCAAACCATTTCCCTGAAAACAAATCCTCAGACACCCAGGGGAAAAAAACGTTTTTATTTCAACCAAGTTGTCAATTTCCAGGGCATTTAACTCTGAGAAGGCAGTTTGTTGTCTTTGTGCTCAAGACAGGATTTCAGAAACAGGCACCAGGCTGCATTTTAACCTTCTCGCGCATTCTGCGGAAAGCTGCTCGTTGCCCTATTGGAAACAGATCCAGCAAGACTACATTTAGGCACACTATTCTATTAGCTACTCTCATCCTACTGAAATCTGATATTGCAAAGTGTTGGCCAGGTGCAGTGGCTCACACCTGTAATCCCAGCACTTTGGGAGGCCAAGGCAGGAGAGTCACTTGAGCCCAGGAGTTTGAGACCAGCCTGAGCAACATAGCAAGACTCCATCTCTACAAAAAAATAAGTAAAGTTATCTAGGTGTGGTGGTGTGCACCTGTATTCCTAGCTACTTGGGAGGCTGAGGCAAGCGGATCGCTTCAGCCCAGGAGTTCAAGGCTACAGTGAGCTGTGAATGCCGCCACTGTGTTCCAGCCTGGGTGACAGAGCAAAACTCTGTCTCAAAAAAAAAAAGAAAGTGTAATACAAATATTATGTTGGGCATCCATGCTCCATTAAAGATTTGTGCAGTTTAGGAGTTATAACAGTGACTAAGCAGATAAGGATAAAACCTATGCAACATTTCTGTTTTCCAAATACCGTATCCATTTGGCCTTTTGCACTGGTGAAGTTCGCAGTTCATATTTACTAGAAAGAGCTCAAGAATTGAAGTTGATGTGCCCAGTAAATTCTTGGTCATAGCCCAGTTAGAATTTTAAAGTTACAGTAGAGATTCACATTAGTTTAAATGACACTTGAACTTATACATAGCTCAACATTAATTCATTATGGTTGAAATGGAAGAATCTTCAGTGGGTGAATCTTTTTCAATCTGATTGAGGCTGTTACATTTTATAGGTGCTATTTTTCAAAGCAGTACTGACAGCACTCGAAGTTATTAAATTGCTGAATCAAAAGATGGACCTGCACTCGCATTTATGAACTGTGATGGACTAGCTGGGCTTGTGCGCGCGCAGAGGTTAAGATGTTGGTGTTGTTAAGCTTCATCACACCGCGTACTGACAGCAGTATTTACCCATGTAGTTTACTTTAATGGTCTGGAAGTGGCTTAACCCACCTCTGGATTCAAATAAATTCAGTAAGTAGTTCAGAATAGCATAATTATCAGCGCTGCAAGGGATTCAAAGGATAATTCTACACCCAAGGGACTTTCTGTCCAGTTGCAGAGTACAGAACGGCATTGCTTGGACTCAGGCATGCACCATTTCTTCCAGACACGACCTAAGAATAGGTGGTTTGTTCTTTCCCAACTACAGTTATTCCTCCTGTTTCTTAATGTATTGCCAGCATGTCTTTTTCTATAATTAAGAGTAATGGGGGAGGGGAATGATTTGAAAGCTGCCTTATTTGTTTGTGTGCCTTTATTTTCCCCCTCTTCAAATTCTGAATGAGACTGCAAATGACCTTGAAATTAGAGAATAGACAGAAACAAGTCAAGTTCAGAAGAACGTAAAGAAACCAAGCAGAATATTACATCTTAGGTAGAAATTCTTAGGGGAGAAATTGCAAGTATACCAGAGGAAGAATTTGTCAAATACAGTAGACAAAGATCTAGAGGTCTTAGTGGATGGCAAATTGACCAGGGATCGGCCACTCCATGCCCAGCTTAAACTCAGGTGTAAATGTATTGTAGACATGGGAGCTCTGTGCAATGCCACCCTCATTAGGCCGCTGCTCACACCCCAAGCAACCCCCGACCTCTTTGAGGAGAGAGAGTTTAGGGAGGATTAAAGTGCAGGAGATAAACATGCATACAGATGGTAATTCAACCCTTTCTCTCTAGGACCTGTATGCTCTGCCCTAAGCTCATGCTCATCTTGTGAACTCTAATCTTCCCTGGGGCTAGGCCCGGTCCAGGATGGGTGCAGGGTGGTTTCTATCAAAGCAGGAGGGGAGAGCAAATATTTTATCCTACTAAAAGACATCTGCACCCGTATGTTTATGGCAGCACAATTCACTATTGCACGGTCATGGAAACAACCCAAGTGCCCGTCAATTCATGAGTGGATAACTAAAATGTGGTATATGCTCACAATGGAATATTACTCAATTCTAAGAA
>CAUYPO010035589.1:0-61873 GCA_963574435.1 Cheirogaleus major
TCCTGCCTCAGCCTCCCGAGTAGCTGGGACTACAGGCATGTGCCACCATGCCTGGCTAATTTTTTCTATATATTTTTAGTTGGCCAATTAATTTCTTTCTATTTTTAGTAGAGACGGGATCTCGCTCTTGCTCAGGCTGGTCTCAAAACTCCTGACCTTGAACGATCCGCCCGCCTCCGCCTCCCAGAGTGCTAGGATTACAGGCGCGAGCCACCGCGCCCCGCCCCATTCTGGTGTTTTAATCTTGAAAATGAGCCATGTGGGTGACCTGAGACCGAGGTGGATAATGATGAGCTGAAAGCTGTAGTGGAAACAAACCATCTCAACCTGTGTGTGAATTAGCAGCAAGGTTTGATGTTCTATTCCAACAATATTGGACCATTTGAAACAAATCAGCAAGGTGAAGAAGCTGGATAGATAGGTACTACATAAATTAAACGGGCGCCAGAAGAGAAATTGTCTTGGAGCTTGCCTTTCTTTATTGTCATGACATAAAGGCGAACCATTTCTACACCATATTGTTACATAAGATGAAAAGTGGATTCTTTTTAACAATCGCAAGCGTTTGGCACACTGGTTGGATAAAAATGAAGTGCCAAAACAAGTCCAAAACTGCATATTCAGAAAAAAAAGCTAATGATGTGTGTTTGGTGGTCCAGCGCTGGTACGATCCATACAGCTTCATGTGACCTGGTCAGTCGGTCACAGCGGATCTCCACTGCATCCAGCTGGGTGAAATGATGAGATGCTTGCGGTCAAGCAGCTGAGATTGATCAATAGAGACAGGACAGTCCTCTCTCAAGACAACACTCAACCACGTGTTGCACAAACAACGCTGCTCAAACTACAGCAGCTGGACTTGGAAACTCTCTGTCATGCACCGTATTCACCAGACCTTGCACCAACTGACCACCACTTCTTCCAGGCTTTGGACCACTTCTTGCAAGGAAAAATATTCAATTCTCAACAAGCTGTGTGAAACGCCTTTCACAATTTCATTGCCACTCGCTCTCCAGGCTTCTTTGCTGCTGACATAAACAAGGTACCGTTAAGATGGCAAAACTGCGTAGATAATTTAGGTGCATACTTTGATTAATTGTCCTGCTTCTTGCTTGAGAGATAATAAACTACACTTTTGATTCAAAATAGGACATTTGATATTTCATATTTAATTTAAAGGGTGGAAAAATGCACCACTTGGTCTAAAATAGGTTGTCCACGGTGCATGGGAGGCGCTTGGCCTTCGGGTCTTTGTGAGTTGGGTGAAGACCTTAAACAAAGCAGGCACAGAGCTGCTGGTGTCTTTTCTCATGCTGTGGCCAGGGTTCACATGGCCCCGACACCAGAATGAAGCAGAAAGAGCCCATATTCCAAATACTTTAGGCCAAAACACCTGCTGGAAGGAGACCATGAGAGAGGCCTTGAGAAGGCTCTGAGGTCAAGTTGTTGGAGAATGGGTGAAAAGGGGGAGAAAACAAAGAGTGAGTGGGAGAATAGAGGTTTGCTCAACCTTCACCCTCTGCCTGGTTCTCCCATTTTCTCACCTCCTTGAAACTGGGGAGGAAATGCTGCCTGGCTGGGTACAGGCTGTTTTAGGAAGGCAAATACAGCAAAAGTCTGAGCCCTTACCTACTTCAGGAGAGAACCTTCTTGTGGGAAGGGGACAGGGCCCAAGAGTGTCCCTAGTGGGCTGGCCGCACGCCCCGTGGGTGGGCAGGGGGCTGCTTTTAGCGCTTCGGGGCACCGGGGAGCACAGACCCACTGCACTTAGCAAGAACGGCACACCTGTCCTCCCCGTATTGATCTAGGCTGATTTTCACTGTGGGACTCATATAATCCAGGCCCTAGGAGTGGGTTGCCATGGTTATGCTGCCTTTAACAGTGGGGGCTAAGTGGTTTCCCTCAGGCCATGTGGCTTTTAGCTGTGGACTTTGGATTTTAACTTCTCCTCTGAGACTGCTCTGCACGGGAGAAAGAATCAATATGTGGACAGACAGGTGGGTCCTGGCAGCAACTGGGGAGGTGTGTGAATTTGATTTGAAACAGTTTATGCTTTATCCATCTGCAGGGGTAGAAAAGCATGGGGGTAAGTGAAAGGCTTTAGAGTCAGGTAGCTAAGCCTGAATCCTAGCGGTGTCATGTGCCACCCACGTGCCCTTAAGCAAATTACTTAACCCCTCAGAGAAAGAGGGACCCAAAGAGCATGCACGTCACAGGAGGACGGTGAGAGTGAGCAGGATGATGCAGGACCCATGGAAAGCTCCCAGGTCCTTTAATTCACGTTATCATAAGGGCTCCCAGAATAACCCTGGGATGCTGGAGTCAGTGTCATCCGAATTTTCCAGAGGAGGGAACTGAAGCAGGAATTCAGGGACTTCCTTCACCCGCCTTTGGGATTGACACAGGCCTGCTTCTCCGACTTCATCTCCCAACACTGTGCGGTGGCCACGCCACTCTCTCTCTGCCTGGCCCACGCCCTGCCGGGGCCTGCCTCTCACCATCCCCTCTCTCTGCAACACTCTTCCCGGGCTTTTCGTGAGACTAGCTCCTTCCTGTGGGTTTCAGCTAGGGCCAGGAGGAGGCCTTCTCTTGTCACCCTACTCAACTACTCTAGCTACTCTTAATAGTTAATCCCACTTTATTTTCTTGAAATGACTCATTATCACCTGGAATTATTTTGCTTATTATCCTTAAACAAGTCATCACAATCTGAAATCATTTTGTTTGTTATCAGCCTGCCGTGACTAGAAGGGAAGCTCCCGTGTCAGTCTGGTCTCTTGCTGTATTCATTTGTTTTTTTTTGTTTGTTTGTTTTTTGAGACAGAGTCTCACTCTGTTGCCCGGGCTAGAGTGAGTGCCGTGGCGTCAGCCTCGCTCACAGCAACCTCAATCTCCTGGGCTCGAGCAATCCTCCTGCCTCAGCCTCCCGAGTAGCTGGGACTACAGGCATGTGCCGCCATGCCCGGCTAAGTTTTTCTATATATTTTTAGTTGGCCAATTAATTGCTTTCTATTTATAGTAGAGACGGGGTCTCGCTCTTGCTCAGGCTGGTTTCGAACTCCTGAGCTCGAGTGATCCGCCCGCCTCGGCCTCCCAGAGAGCTAGGATTACAATGCTGTCACTTATTGTTAGAGGCCAATTAACCTCCCCTACCCTACTTCTTAAAATTCTTGATTGTGTATTTGCAGCATGTGGAGTTCCGCAAGCAAAAGGACATTGACAACATCATTAGCTGGCAGCCTCCAGAGGTGAGGACAAATTACCCTGCCACATCCCTATGCTATGCCTGTTAGACCCACGACCTGTGTCCCGGGCCTATTGGACTGCTGGGATCCTCAGAGGAGAGGTCTGACAATGCCAAGTGAGCTGCGATGGTTTCCAGAATGGGTATCCACTGGCATGCAGGGGAGGGTTGTGTATGGCTGCCTGCTGACCAGCTGCCTCCTCTATGTCTCTGCCCAGGTGATCCAACAGTATCTGTCAGGGGGCATGTGTGGCTACGACCTGGATGGCTGCCCAGTCTGGTACGACATCATTGGACCTCTCGATGCCAAGGGTCTGCTGTTCTCAGCCACCAAACAGGACCTGCTCAGGACCAAGATGCGGGACTGTGAGCTGCTTCTGCAGGAGTGTGCCCACCAGACCACAAAGGTGAGTGGCCTACCAGGGCTGACAGTGAGTTGGCCGTGGTGAAGGCATTCACGCAGAAGCAGGGATGTCGTGTAGGAACTGAAACAGAGCTTCAGGGCTGAGGCCCAGGGTTTTGAATTTCATACCCCAGTGAAATTTCCAAGTTTTAGAGACTGACATAATGTTGCCACATATTTATTTTGCCAAGGACTTAAAAAAATTACCGTCTATTTTGCCATAATTAACACCAAAAACTATAGGAGTGGCATAATCTCAGAATAAAAGGCAGCCCTTTACATTGAATAAATGTAGCTTCATAAAAAACTCAATACATTATTATTATTTTTCTTATTTACCTGGGGACCAGTGAAATCTTTGTCATGGACCAACCCATCCTTGGGCAAATATTTGGGTACCACTGGCATAGATGATCTTAGATTCTATGCTTCTCTAACTCAGTATTCACAAAAGATAAGGAAAGGCCGGGCGCGGTGGCTCACACCTGTAATCCTAGCACTCTGGGAGGCCAAGGTGGGAAGATCACTTGAGGCCAGGAGTTTGAGACCAGCCTGAGCAAGAGCAAGACCCCATCTCTACTAAAAATAGAAAAAATTAGCTGGGCAAGGTGGCGCGTGCCTGTAGTCCCAGCTACTCGGGAGGCTGAGGCAGGAGGATCTCTTGAGCCCTGGAGTTTGAGGCTGCAGTGAAGACCTGAGTGATAAGTGGCCGCGTGGGCGCCACACAAAGCGCACAGTGAATCAGAGGAAGAGGGAGGCCGCCAGGCCACATTCTAGCACAGACGGGACCGCCTATGAGATCTAGATCTACCCAGTTGTTTACTAGATGAGAACACTGAGTCCCAGGCAGGCAGAGGGACTTGCCTAGGTCACAGTTCTGGCCTGGGGTGATCATCTTGATTTGGAAACCCTTAGCTCTAGCCCTGTCCCGCTCTGGTTTGCTCTGTGGTGCGTGGTGCAGTTGGCGTTTGCCCTGAACTGCGGTGGGCTTCTGCAGTGTGGCAGCCTACACTGACTTCCTGCTCTGTTCCCTGCAGCTGGGGAAGAAGATAGAGACCATCACCATGATTTACGACTGTGAGGGGCTCGGCCTTAGGCACCTCTGGAAGCCTGCCGTGGAAGCCTACGGAGAGGTGAGGGGAGAGGTGAGGGGCAGGGCGGTGGGCAGGAGGGCTGGGCCTCTGCTGGGCTGCCCTGTGGGATGGGGCGGCGACGGGGACAGATCTAGCCTAGAGGAAACAGGGCCTCCCTCCCTGGCACAGAGGTCTGGGCCCACTAGAATCAGAGTGATTTTATTTCCACAGTTTCTCTGCATGTTTGAGGAAAATTATCCTGAGACACTGAAGCGTCTTTTTGTTGTTAAAGGTAAGGTGGGCATTGCCTGTGATGGAGCCAAATGGGAATAGTCCTGGGGAAGATTAAGGAGAGTAAAACCCAGTGAGCCAAGGTGCAGGGGGGTCTAAAGACTTGGTCAGGAGACTGACCCTGGACATGCGCAGACCACTTTGCAATTCGCAGAGCTTCCGGTGTTTATTATTAATACTACCTCCTCCGAGCCCTCCAGCCTGATGAGACAGAAGAGACCCTTGGGCTGTCCCCACTGTACCTCGAAGACATGCCCACGCTAAGCCTCACGTCCTGGGCTCCACAGCACTAGGGAACGTGTGTCCCGATGTGGGGTCGGGGGGCGGCAGAGGACACTGCTAGGGGCAGACCGGGCACTGCTCCCGGCCTCGCATCACCTGGGCTTTGTTCCAGCGCCCAAGCTGTTTCCCGTGGCCTACAACCTCATCAAACCCTTCCTGAGTGAGGACACTCGTAAGAAGATCATGGTCCTGGGAGGTGAGTGTTCCAGACTCTTCTCTACAGTACAGGATGGTCTGTGGCCCAAACTGGGCCTGGCTTCAGAGTTTCCACCACAGCAACCAGGGTGCCACCATAGCCACCAGGGTGAAGGCTCCCCTTCTACTGGTTTGGTAGCAGTGGGACCCAGGAGCAAGCTGGGGCCGTACTGTTTTCATAAAAACTCTGGGCAAGCACTGGGCTCATCGGTGTAGATTCAAAGATGAACTGAAACTCCAGTCCTTGCCTTGAAGGAGCTTACAGTATAACAGGAGAGAGAAGACCTAAAAAGAGTAAGTTTTGGCACAAACTAGAAAAGACACTAGAAAAGGCATTAGAAGGTGTCACAGGTCACAGGAGCAAGGTTGCTTTTAGCTGGGGCCAAACAGGAATGGCTTCATTTGACAAGCACCTAGTACGTGCCAGGCTGTGGACAAGGCACCATGGCTACAAAGGTAAGATAGAGTCCACTGGAGATCTTGTGGCCTCTCCCAACAGACGTCTCATCAGCATGACATGGTGAATGTGAGGAGGGGAAGCCACAGTGCGCAGGAGCATGAGCAGGGGTGCTCACCCCACCTGAGCTCAGCAGGAGGTAACACCCACCTAAGCTGCGTGCTGCAAATGGATAAGAGTCAGACAGAGCAAGGTGGGAAGCTGCTTGGCAGAAAGAATAGCATTGAACAGACGTGACACAACATGGCACAGGAAGCTGACATGGAATGCCAGGCAGGGTGCAGCAAGAGATGAGGCTGGATAGGGAACCAGGAGCCAGGGCATGGAGAATCCCGGGCACCATGTTGAGAAGCTGGGACATGACTCTACAGGCCACCGGGAACCAGAAAAGTTTTTGGCAGGGGAGCGCCACAATCGGAATTTAAGCTGAGGCATGATACCAGCAAGATTGTGAAGGACATAGAGACCAGTTTGCACACTGTTGCCATAGTCCGTGCAAGACGTGTTGCAAGTAGTAGCAATAGGGATAAAAAGAAGATGGATTTAGACCTTATTTAGAAAGCAAAACAGCAGAACTCAATGGACAAGATGTAGGAAGGAAGAAAGAGAAATCGAGAACGATCGCCTGATGTCTGGCATGACTGAGTAGATGGTGATGCATTAGTTCACTGGGGAAAACACTGGAAGAATAGGCTTGAACAAGCTTGAAGTTGAGTTTGAGGACGGTGTGAGATATACAGATATTGGGATTACTTGAGTCTGAAGCTTAGGAGAGAACTCCAGCCTGGAGATTTGAGAGATGTCAAATAAAGGTAGCAGCTGAAACCTTGACAGTAGCTGAGATGGCCCACAGAAGAACAGAGGCTGAGCCCTGGGGAATATCCAAGCTCAAGGCAGGTGGAGAAGGAAGAGCCCACCAGGGAGACTGAGAAGAAGTGATTAATGAGGTTGGCAGAGAAGCAGGTCAGCAGGGAGTGGATGCACAGGGAAGTGGGGGAGAACATCAGGGCACAAGGGAAAGTGTGACGCAAAACCCAGCAAGGAGGACATGCAGGAATCCAGCCAACCAGGGACAGGGAGAAGTTCAGTTTTGCAGGAGCAGGAAGTGGAGCAGTGGGAGAAAGGGCTGGAAGTGTGGATTGGGACAACCTCATGGAAGGCTTGATGACACCTATGGAGTTGAACTTGGGGACAGGTAATGGGATTCTGAAGGTTTCTGAATGTTCACCTTTAGGTGACATGTTAAAAGTGGAGATTTTCCAAATGTGTGCCAGTGAGACCCGGGCAGCGGAGTGGATTCATGAGGAAAGTGTAGGACTTCTGGGTTCTGGTCCTAGCTCAGGTGGCAAAAAGTTCTGCTTCTTGTTGCCTCAGTTACCCTCTCTCTAAAATGGGAAGAATCCTCCTGGCCTTATCCCAATTCTCCAGCTGAAATGGAGGAAGAAATATAAAATCTGCGCAAAAGGCTTTTATGATTTTTGGTTTTTCTGCTGCTACCACCCACCCTGAGCGCGAGGCGGTTTGGTTTCCTGGCAGCAGAGCTGTGTAGGAGGCTCAGTCTGTTCTCCTACCCACACCTAAAAGTCTTTCAACCAAACCTGCCTTGGGCTGGGAAGGTACAGGATCTTCAACATAGGAGGGAAAAAAATCCAATCTAGGCTGGTCATTGGAGCTTAGCAGTGTAGATTAAATCACCCCAAGACCACAGACATGGTGTTCTCAGGAGTTGCATGGTCTCTGTTCCCCTAAAAATCTGGGGGCTGGCAGATCCTGGACAGTCTTTGTGGGTTTCCAGCCAGCTTAGCATGGAGGACACTGGGTTATACCCCATGGCTTGGAGCTGCCGCCTATATAAGCACAGAAAGGTTTCCTGTATCAAAATATTGTACTTGGCTGGTATTTGTTTACAAATTTGCATTGGTGGAAAAGTGGTTCTAGGCATTGGCTGTACCAGAGTCAAACTCTCCTAGTCAGGAAAGGGCTTGGTTATTAAAAACAAAAACAAAAAAAAGGGGGCCAAGTCCCTGGCAGCTAAATAGCTGAAAATAACAGGAGCATTAGTGAAACTGTGGCTGAGGAAAAGCCAAGAGGACCCATTTAAGGGGTCACTCTACAGTGATGCATTTATTCATGAAGTCACAATTAGGGGTAGGGGAAAGTGGGGGACATCTGCTGGTATTTGGGGCGGAGGGGGTGGTGAGGTGGTGGATGGGTTTTTTCTGCCTGTTTAGTGTAGACCACCAGGGTTATGTATGGTGAAACCTTACCTAGTGGTGAGATGCATCTTTCTCCTTCCTTCCCTCTCCGGTCAGCAAACTGGAAGGAGGTTTTACTGAAACATATCAGCCCTGACCAGGTGCCTGTGGAATATGGAGGCACCATGACTGACCCTGATGGCAACCCCAAGTGCATATCCAAGGTATGGGCTGCCAGGGGCTGGAGGCGAACAGGGAAGCCTGGTTCAAGTGCACGTTCTAGCTCACTCCATGCTCTGCTTCTAGATCAACTACGGGGGTGACATCCCTAAGAAGTATTATGTGCGAGACCAGGTGAAACAACAGTATGAACACAGCGTACAGATTTCCCGCGGCTCCTCCCACCAAGTGGAGTACGAAATCCTCTTCCCTGGCTGCGTCCTCAGGTAGGGCCCTTCTGGGAAACCTGAGCCTTTCATCTGTAGATGGCTGGGGTGGGAGGAGCCCTGGTGTCAAGGCCCCAGAGAGGACACACACAGACAGAATTATGTCTAAATGGGTGATGTCCCCTGCAGGTGGCAGTTTATGTCGGACGGGGCAGATGTTGGTTTTGGGATTTTCCTGAAGACCAAGATGGGAGAGAGGCAGCGGGCAGGGGAGATGACAGAGGTGCTGCCCAACCAGAGGTACAACTCCCACCTGGTCCCTGAAGATGGGACCCTCACCTGCAGCGATCCTGGCATCTGTAAGTAGCTCTGTCTTGGCAATGTCCTGAAGCCCCTGTCCAGCTTTCTGCTGTGAGTCTCCTCTTCCTCCACGGATTTTTGGCTCTCATAATGTTAGAACCAGAAATGGGACTCCATCAGTTCAAGTCTCTCCTTGTAGAGATGAAGAAAACTAGGCTTGGAGAGGTGATATGACTTCCTCAAGGTGACCCAGCTGGTTAGCAGCAGGGTGGGACTCTGACCTGGTACTCCCAGGTACAGGTGAGTCACAGTCCTAGGTGATCATGGGGCTTGAGCTCATCTGGTCTGGGTCTAACTGGGTTTGTGACTGGCCAGACATTCCTTGGGGATGCTCCTTCCCAAAGGTCAGAGTGGTGGGACTGGCTGGGTGGGCACAGGATCACAGGGTGAGCAGAGTGCTGAAAAGTCCTGCCTTGTCCCCTCTGAGCCTCCCTCATATCTGGGTTGACCAAAGAATGGACACAATGAACAGGCAGTTTCCACAAGAGTGGCAAATAGACATTTAAGAAGGTGTTTAACCTTGCTTGACTTTCCAATATTGATTAAAATTCCCTTTGACTCAGCAATTCTACTTCTGGAAAATTTACACAGAAATATTTACACAAATACACACAGATACTGGAAGAAGGATGTTCCCAGCAGCCTGGAAAATTGGCAGTAAACCATGTGGCCATGAAGTCTCGTTAAATAATTTATAGTCCATCCAGACAATGGAATATCATATACCTGTTAAAGAGAATAAATTGATACATAAGATGTCTGATACATTTAGACACATGTTAAACAAACAAGCATGAAACATAGCATGTATGGTATACACTCAACTTTGGTTAAAAAAAAAAAAGTGTGTACCCAGTAAAAGAATTATGGGGAATCTCTGCTAACCCAGAATGGTTATCTCTGGGGTGTTAGGATGCTTATGGCTGGCTTTCATTTTTATACTATTTCTGCAAATATATTTTATAATGACTATGCACTCCATTTATAAGTAGAAAAACCACACACACATGGTCAAATCTCCAGTTTCCTTTCTGTTAGAGCCAATGGAACATCAATAAGAACAAGGGTTTTATCATCAGACCTGAGCTGGACTTGACCACTGACTAGCTGCATGCCCTTAGGCAAGTGACATATCCTCCCTAAACTTGCTTCCTGGTTGCTACAGTGGGGGTCTCACAGCGACACCCAATAATTTAATGTGATAATGTCTTTGAGGCACTTAGCATAATGCCTGGCATATAGCAGACACTCAACACACTGTAGTTGCCATTGTTATGGCAAGGGCTGGGGGAGAAGCCCTGTGCCCCAAGTCTACAGCAGTCCGGCCAGGAGGTCTGAACTAGCCCTACATAAGTGTCGCCCAGCCTCTGTGCTTGTCCATCACCTACCCTGAGACTCTGCCTCCTCCCTCGCATCCCAGGCAACTTCAGCCTCCACCACCCCCTCCTCACAGATGCTCTTAGCTCCCCGGGGAGGGGGGAGTATTCTTGTTAGTGAGCAGCAGGGTTGGGGCGTATACTGTTTGCTTCAGTAAGAGCAAGACTTAACACCCACCTAGAAAATGTTACCCACAGAGGATAAAGCACTTCAGACATACAAACTGGAATTTCTTTGTTTAATGGACAGGGGAGCTGAGGTATAGAAAAGGAATGTTATCCCTCCCACAAAGTAGCTTGTATAGACACCAAAAGACAGAAGATACCAGATAATCCTAGAGTCCCGGGTCCAGGACCTCTTGGCCACCGGTTGTCCTTGAGGTGACAGAGAAGAGAGTGTAGTCCCAGACCAGGGAAGTGATTGACTCAAGGTCACAGAGCCAATAGGTGAGCCACAATGCATTACCCTTCTGTCTGCTCTTTAGTACCTGAAGGAGAAGCCTGAGAAGAAACTGCGAACCTTTTAACACAGTCAGGCTTAGGTTTACAAATCCCAGATTTATTTTAGTTCCTCTTGGATACATTCCTGACAGAACCTTTACCTGCCGGCAGGGCCTTGATAAGTTTTTCTACTTATAAATGGAGCTGCTAGTTGCCCATTCCCAGGAGGAGCAGGGTCAGGCCACAGCGTCCATCCTTCTTCCCAGGATTTAATGACAATGAGGCGGATCAGCTGTCATCTGGGGCCATGGCTGGGGTTAGACCTGAGCCCAGGGAGAACCCAGTGTTAGGTTACACGCTCACCTGCAGGAGGGCAATGCCCTGGGAGAACAGGTGTCCCCTGGAAAGTGGAACATAATCACCCAGTGGAGACATTAAAATCTGTGCCAGCCTTGATGGCAAGTGCACGTTATCCCTGTCCCAGTCCCTTCGGTCCTTGTCCATGTCTACTAAACTACTGAGGAAGAGGACCAAAGTTTGAATTGATTTAACTTTTGTTCTCTTACCTGATTTTTACTGAGGGCCTGTTTATTATAATAATAGTATAGAATATTCGACTAGGAATGAAAAGATTCAGGAAAAAGACCTGGTCTTTGTCTACCAAGAGTGCACGATGTGGTCTAGAAGACCAGAAATGCTGTAGGAAGGTTAAACAGCACTGCCAGGCCGTGCTGCAGGGAACAGTCCCCAGCTGCACTTGGACACCTGATTTCTAAGTCCAGCTTTGTCACTAACTCTCCCAGTTTTTCTTAAAAGACCCACTACAGAGCATCTCCCAGTGTTCTGAGCAAGTGTCTCTAAATAAATAGATTTGGCTTTCCTTCTCCTTAAAATGAAATGAGTGGACAAGAGCAGGAGATATTAATCTAGGAACCCCTGGAGCAGTGGTTCTAAATCCTACAGCCCAAACACTCCCCTTTTATAACAAATAGTGTCTAGTGTCCCCTTTACTATTCTGAAATGAAACTCATAGATAATATGATCTACCTACCCACATAATTTAAAAGTCAATATAATCTATCTGTAATAAAGAGAAATAAAAGTTTATATATATGCATTTTTTTTCAATACATAAATGAGAGTGCAAGATTATACCTATGCCCTCACACCCTCCTCTTCAGAATAGTACCTTTCCCATTGGGAACCAGTGCCCCAGATGGTCTATGTTAGACTCCAGGAAATCTGAAATTGCATGTTTTTATCAGATTCTCAAAGGGGTCAGTTACCCAACAAAAGCTAAGAAGCCTTAGCCTGGAGCATCTCTGGGGGCTCTATGAGTCTATGAGCACATGATTAGTGTCAAAATGAACCGTGCAGACTCTGGAGTTGCAGTGATTCCATTTCCCTTGGGCCTGTGTGTCCGATCAACCCCTTCCTTGTTTCTAAGGCCAAATACCTTGCTAGGCAAAGCCACCTCAATCCTGGTACTTGGTCCAAGGAACTCAAAGGACCTCTCCACCATTATGGATAAGTAGTTGCTAAGGCTCTATCACCCAGGGCAGAGAGGAAGCTTCACTCTTTCCAGAAGGACTGGTGGTCCTAAAAGACCTCTGGTACAGAGAAAACATAGATGACTGATACTCACTTCACACCATGGGGGAAGAGTTGGTGGTATGTCTAGCCTTGGTCTATATGATGCATTTTATCCAGGGTCAGGAAAAGGTTAAGTCTTAGGATTAAATCCAGTTTTTTTTTTTTTCCTTGCTGGGAAAACTGAGAAAAGACCAGTATAGGGAAGAGGCAGAGCTAGTGTTTTTGTTTTCACACTCAGTTCTCTTGAAGGGGTGTTTGGCTGAAATGGAACAACTTCTCAAAGAAATAGGGTTGGGTTAAAAGCAGTTTGTTCCTTTGCCAAGGCTTGGGAGCTTTCTCTACCAAGTGCATGCCTATTTTCTCTTTCTAGAGGAAACCACTGCTAACCACTGCTAACAGTGGTTATCTTATCTATTATCCTACCAAATATTTTCCAATCCTCTAGAAGCATTGCGTTTCCATAATAATCAAGAGTATATACACACATGTATACATTCACAAGAATTAAGTCAGTCACTGCGTGTATGTTCAAAGGAATTTTGAAACTGTAAAACTCATAGGATTTGAGAAAACTTTCCCTTTGGGACTAGCATCTGAGTGGTATTATCAAAGAGAACCTGAGAGTGTGGGCAGATCAAGTAGCGAAGCCAAAAAAGATTTTAAACATATATATTATCAAAAATGTTACAAACTATTTACAAGCTGCTCTGCAACTTTTTTGGCCTCAGGATATATTGTGGACAGATGCCCCAGTCACTTCTATGGAGCTAACCTCTTTCTTTTTATATCAGAATAGTATTCCATCCTATGGACTACAATATAAATTGTTTAAACAATTCTCTTTTGATGAACTTTCCAGTTAACCCAGTTTTAGTATTAAAAACAGGAATGTGATGAGCATCCTTGTCCAAAAGCTTTCTGGTTCAAAAAGTTTGCACATTTTACCTTCTGTTAGAAACTGAACAGGGCCAGGCCTTTCAGGGCCCAAGTCCGGCAGGACAAAGGCAGCAATGTGGATCAGAGGGAAATTCTAGCTCCATCATTTCCTCCCTGTGTGACACAAGAACCTTTTTTATCTGATATAAAACAGGATTGATGCTGAATTTGTAAGAGTTGTGAGGAAGGGCAAGATTACTCACCTAGTGCTGCAACACACGAACAGTCATTATTACTATTACCATTATTGTTACAATTGCTACTGCTGCTAACAATTCTATCCCCCCTTTTCAAAGCCCAGTTCAAACTCGAACTCCTCTAAAAAGCCCTTCACATGATTTTGGGCTACTGGGCCCTCTTCTTCCAAGCTGTTACAGACGTGATAGTCTCTGTACTCATCTGGCGCTTGGCATGTTCTGCCTCATGTTTTTTTCTCTCCATGAATGTCCTGTTGACCCAGCTAGATTAAGTTTCAGAAGGTCAAGGGCCATTGCTTATGCTACCTTCATCCCCACTACCTACCACACTGCCTTGCTCAGTCAATAAAATTCAACAAAAATCGCTGTTCCCAAGCCCTTTGTCAGAACTGCCTGAATGTCTGGTTTCTGCCTCCCCTCAGATGTCCTGCGGTTTGACAACACCTACAGCTTCATTCATGCCAAGAAGGTCAGTTTCACTGTGGAGGTCCTGCTTCCAGACAAAGCCTCAGAAGAGAAGATGCAACAGCTGGGGGCAGGCACCCCAAAATAACGCCTTCTCCTACAGCAGGCCTGGCCCCCTCAGCATCTCCCTGTCAATTTCTACCCCTTGTAGCAGTCATTTTCCCACAACTCTGCAGCCCAAAGACATTGGGCTGGAGGAAAGACCTCAGGCTGGATCTGGGGAGCTTTCATTTCAGAATCAGGAAGAGGAGTGGCTGGAGTGGGTCTCCTTGCCTCTCAAATTACTAAGGAGTCCCCAGGGGCTGGCCACTGTGATAGGATCTATCTGTCCTGTAAAGTGTGCCAACTTCACCTGTCCAGTGACAGCTAAGATAAGAAGGGGGGTACCACGGGGTGGCAGCAAGGAAGAAATTAGCAAAAGGGTGAAAGATTAAGTGTTAAGATTCTAACACTTCAAGGAAGCCAGCTGCAGGGAAGGAACTTGCTCCCAAATGAACACATAAGTTTAGATCATAATGAGGAGTAGCAAGGTAGCTGGTTGCTAGAGTTATGGTGAGGGTCAGAAGCTCTTCCCAGCTTTTTATTACTGAGGCTGGGGTATCTTTTGGCTTTAACCAGGTCTCAGGAGGTGGCCTTGAGTCAGCACAGATCTTCCCACTCAGGGGTAGACAGGCAGGCCTCTCCCTTACCTTGAGTACTACAGCAATTCCTGGGCTCCACTGCCTGCCTCTTTAATTACTAATGATTTTCAGTGACTCAGACCTTCCTGGGACTTTTGGTATCCACCCACTGTTCTCCAACGCAAACAAAGCACAAGGGAAATACCTCTAGGGATGAAAGCTCTGGGAAGGGCCAGAGGTTGGGGGTGGGGGTGAGTCCTAAAAGCGGGGGGAGGTCTTCCAGTCCCCTTTTCAGTGCTACCTGCCTCTCATCAAGTAATCCTACATTTGAGCACCCCAGACAAAAATGGTAAGTGGGATCAAGACAGTACTACTCAGAGAGGGGATTTCCCAGTCTGAGTCTCCCACGGTGTCACCAACCCCCGCTTCCTGACTGACCCCCTGACTGACCCGAGCAAGGCCTTGACACTCCCATCTCTGTGGGAGGCAGACAATGGATGCAGTGGGTTCCTCGTGCCTGTCGGCTAGGCAGGAGGCCAAAGGCAGGGGCAGCATCTCGCAGAACCAGGGACTGGGGGCGGCCACAGACAGCCCCGGAAAAACCACAACACTAAATGCGACCCCACACGCCCTGCCTACAAACCCCAGGTCCTGGACTGCACAGAACATTGGAAAGACAGCCGCAGACCTCGCGAGAACTCGTTTCCCTCTAAGCCAGGCCTTGGCCCAGCCTGGGACGCTCGTCTGGCGAAGCTCGGGGCAGGGGCAGGGCTAGCGCGGGCCGGAAGGGGCATAGGCTCGTGCTCAAGAGGACATCCCGGCCTTGGTTTACAACGCTGTTAGGAAAATTAACCAATGAATAAAGCCACGTTCAGTTCGCAGGGAGTGGAATTCAATGCCCACTGCTCGATTCCTCGTTGCCCCTCACCCAGCAGCCCAAACTCCTGCAACTTCAGGAGCCCAGTAGCAGCTTCAAGGCAAGCGATCAAATTCATGCGCAGAAACCTTCCGCTGCTCTCCTCTCGCGGGAGTTTTCCCGTGGGGCCAACGGCCAGCTTGTCGTCTGATTGGCCCAGCCGGGGGGGGGTGTGTGTGAGATCTTCCGCCATCTTTGCTTAGGGCACTAAGCGTGCATCTGACTGCCTTCACAGTGAGGGCGGAGGCCCCGCCCTCTCCGCCTGCTCAGTACGTGCTCAGCGGTTCGTGAGCGCCAAGTGTAAGGCCCGGAGGGCGCCGGCTGAGCCCGCGGAGGGCCCAGAGTGGGAGGAGTTAGGCGGAGGAGCGGCGGTGACGTGATTTTAGGGACCGTCTCCTATTTCCGCGCCTGCCCTGCCGGTGTTTCAGGGGCTGGCGACCGCTCCGCCCTCCCACCCGGCCAGCGAGCTCGGCTCCCCGTGAGATAACCGCTGGCAGGACACGACCCTACAGTGATAGGGGCCCTAGGGCTGAAAACGGGGACCTCAACAGGGAGGGAGTCAATGGTACTCACTTTCCCCATCTTTACTGGATGATAATAAGAGCTAATTCTTAATGAGGCCTCCTGGGTGCCACGCGAAAACCCCGTCCTTATTACGGCTTTGCGTTGTCCCAAAGATTAAAGGAACTAAGTGCAAAGCGTTTAGAAGAGGGCCAGGTATAAGCAAGCGCTCGGGAAATATTGGCTACTCTCATTTTTGCAGACGTGGGAACTGGGGCTCAGGGAGGCTAACAGCTAAACAGGCGGCACGACTGGGATTTGAACCCAGGTCTCCAAGGGCCGCGCCTTTGCCTTGCAGATACCTCAAAGGATTCCCAGAGTTTTAGAGAAGTGCACTCATTACTCACATGGGTAAACTGAGGTCCAGCCAGGGAAGGGCTTCCTTCTGTTGTAATCACTAACCCCCAGACCCTGCATTCTGTTTTCACTTCCCTGGAGGTTCGCACCCCAACCCCGTCTCCCTTGCCCAGTTAATTCATTGATTCAGTCAACATCCTGCCCCTGGGGGCATACTGATCCTGTTAGATCCGAGTGGCACCTGCCCAGAGGGGACTCCAGAGTCCGGGCACACTCACTCCCCCAGCTTCATTTACTGAGCTTTCCTAAAAGGCACGGGATTTGGAACCACACTGGGTTCAAATCCCGGCTTCACCACTGAGCAGCTGTGTGTTCTAGGAAAATGACCCACCTCTGTCCCTGTGTCCTCACCTGTAAACCGAGATCTCAGGCTGGTGGGAGGGTTTAAGTCATCAAGAGTTCTTAGCCAACGTCCAGGCCGGTAGTAAACTCAATAAATGATGATTATAATTAATCCTCGCTACTATCCCAGGGAGTGGACATTATCGTGTCCCTCATTTTACAAACGAATCGTTGGTGAGATTCAGAGAAGTAGACTCTTGCCCGAAGTCACACAGCTATGAAGTGCAGCATCCCTCGATTTGAACCCGGTTTCTTTAGCTCCAAAAACTGCAGTCAGTCCTGAGAGAGGTTCGCGCCAACGGCTCAGAGATAACGTGAGGAAACCCGATCTGTAAAACGCTGGCCTGGGTGGGAGAGGGGCTTCGGTGCGCGGGGGAATTTGCAGACGCTCCCTGCTGGCGGACAGTGCCTGCTCTGTCCTTCAGTCCCGGACCTTCGGCGGGTCCCGGCCCCGCGGACGCAGGTGCTCCTGGCGGTGGAGGCGGCAGCAGACGAAGTGCCGGCTGCAGTGGCCCGAGCCGCGGCGGGAGCGCCATGTCGCAGCCGCAGCTGGCGGGCGCCGGGCGCGACCTCTACCGGGACACGTGGGTGCGGTACCTGGGTGAGCGCGGGGGGACCAGTGCGGCGACCCCACCCCCGCAAGGCTGGGAGGCAGGGGTCGTCGGACGCCGGCCCAGGCCTGGAGGAGGCGGGAGGATCTTAGTTCTCATGATGCTTGGGCCAGAGACTGGCCTCAGAGAGGGCTAGGTGCTTGCCCAAGGTCACACCACACTGGTGGGCAAGGAAGTCCCCACGGAGTGAGCGGGCCGTCCTCTCTGGCGTGCTCTCGGACGGCTGTGGAGTCGGGGGATCCGGACTCGCATTTCGGCCCCGCCACTCATTAGCTCCCTCTCCGCCTCAGTTTCCTTCTCGGCAAAAAGGGATGAACTCTAGGGCCTCGCTCATTGGGTGGTGGTTGTAAGGGTGAAATGAGATAAGACAGGCCAGGCCCATGGTGAGTGTCCAGTTAGTGGGGCTGCCGTTGATCAGGAAGTCTGTCTGTCACCTCGTTAGTGCTGATACTCCTAGGACCAAGGCTTGGAAATCTAACCAATGAGCGATGATTGATGACTCTGTGTCCAGGTCTCCCACAGTGGCCCTACAGTCAAGATGGGCATCCTTGGCACCAGTTTACAGCTCAGAAAGAGAGGCTCAGAGAGGTAAAGTCAGTGGCCTAAGGTCACCCAGCTTCTGCTTAGCAGGCTAGGATTAGAACCAGCTTACTTGAGCGCCCCCTTGTGGAGCACGAGCCTGGGAATTAAGTGTCCCCTCCCCCTAGGCTACGCCAATGAGGTGGGGGAGGCTTTCCGCTCCCTGGTGCCTGCGGCTGTGGTGTGGCTGAGTTATGGTGTGGCCAGCTCCTACGTGCTGGCAGATGCTATTGACAAAGGCAAGAAGGCGGGAGAGGTGAGTGTCCCCCACGCCGGCCGACTCCTCACGTGGTTCACTCCTCAGCCTGGCATGTGATAAAGTCCCCATGGGACAGTGCTCTCCTCACCGCCTTGCCTGGTGCAGTCCATATTTCATTCCTGTTTGTAGGATAGTGCACCCTCACCCCCATGTCCCCACCCTTAGACCTGGATGTGGCAGTCTATACCCAGTCCTGGGCATGGACAAGTCCACCCCCAGCCCTGAATTTGGTACAGTCCAGAGCCCCCTCTGCCCCAGTGGTCCCCTGCTGGCCCCTTGCCTCTCTCTGGTCCATCCTCATACCCCTTGTCACAGGATTTCCTGCCTCTGCCCCAGCTGGATTAAGTGTCTCTGTGCCCACCAGGTGCCAAGCCCTGAAGCAGGCCGCAGCACCAGGGTGACCGTGGCTGTGGTGGACACCTTTGTGTGGCAGGCTCTGGCCTCTGTGGCCATCCCAGGCTTCACTATCAACCGTGTGTGTGCCACCTCTCTCTATGTCCTGGGCACAGCCACTCGCTGGCCTCTGGCTGTCCGCAAGTGGACCACCACCGCCATTGGGCTGTTGACCATCCCCATCATTATCCACCCAATTGACAGGTAAGTGCCCTCCTGGCCTCAGGGCTCATCCACCCTGCAGGTGGAGCTGGACTCTGAGAGGTGTGGGGCATGCCCACTTTGTACAGGACAATGGCGGGCTGGCATCCAGGGCTCCTGACATAGACAAGACAGTCTGTGCCCTTGTCATGTGATCTGGCAGGTACTTTGACAGTAAAGGAAAAGAGGTGCCCTAAGGGTATGGGACACAGGACAAGGAAATTCTAAGAAAGAAAGCTTAGTGTTACTAAACAACTAGAGGCAGGAAGAAGCAGGTGCACCCTGGAGGGCATGGGTTTGGGGAGATGTTGGTGACAGAAGCCTAACTCAGACTGAATGATTAAATAAAATAGGAATAAAATTCCACAGTTGTGTTGCTTTGAGGCATGGCTGGACCTAAGTAGCTAATGATGTCATTATGGCTCTGGGTCACCCATCCTGCTTCCCTTCTTCCACACTACTCCTTGTTGGTTTTACCCACTTTTCCCTTGTGGGAGGAGATGGCCCCCAGCAGCTCCGAGCTTCCATCCCACCGCTTAGCAAGCCCCATCAGAAGCTTTTTAATAGTGAGAACAAAAATCCCAAGGAAGGTTGTCATTGGTCCATCCCAGATTGGGTGCCCACCCCTGAGCCAGTTTCTCATTTCTGATTGGCCAGGCTTGGGTCATGTGCCTGGTCTTAGAACTAGAGGTGGGGTCAACCCAACCAGACCAACATGGAGGGTGAGGAGTGTTTCTCCAGGGGAACATAACTGATCCTGAGGCCCCGAGCGAGTCCTTTACTCTCTTTGTGCCTCGGTTTTCCCAACTGAATAAAGAAGAGGAAGATGTCCGCCATTCTGGGGGTTTGATTCTGGCTTTTCCAAGTAGCCCAAGGTGGGAGGAGTGGGTTAAGGATGCGTGTCCACCTGGGTGGCATGTGTATCCTGCATCTAGGGGTCCTTTTCCCTAGCCCTGGCCTCAGGCCTCCTATTCCCTCATTGCCACCCCTTGGCCACCTGCTCACCACCCTCGCCCTCCCTGCAGGTCAGTGGACTTCCTCCTGGACTCCAGCCTGCGCAAGCTCTACCCGTCGGTGGGGAAGCCCAGCTCCTCCTGATTGTGCAGTGGCCTCCTGCTCGTGTCAACTGCCCGTTCCTGCCAGGAGATGTGGATGCCTGGCTCCCCGACTCCAAGACCCTGGCACCTGAGTTTGAGCCTGATGGACACTTAGAAACAAATACCTCAAGGAGCAGTGGCTGCAGCGAGTCCCAGACAGAGGCAGAACCTGAACCCCGACGGCTTCCCCGGAATCCATGATACTGAACGGGAGTGGACTCTGGGTGGACCTGGCCCTTTCCTTTTCGACAGGAAAGTCACATCCTCCCATGGAGGGTGAGGAGACTGAGGCCCAGAGAGGGCAAGGAGCAAGCCCAGGGTCACTTGGCAAGCTGAGCACCCAGAGTCACCCCACGGCGGCGCAGCTGGACGAGGAGCAGACACTCAGGGAGAAACGCAGGAGTGCAGTCGCCGGGACACCTCAGGGCACATTCTCTGGCCAGCCCATCCCTGGTGCCGTGGCCAGAGGTCCCTCCCCTGCACCCAGTAAATCCTCAAGAAGTTGAGTTCTGTCTCCTTTTCTGTTGGGGATAAGCAAGGATGGGGTGGTGCGGAGCAGGGCAGGGCTGACTTCTGCCATGTGTCATTTAGAGTGGCCTCCCTGCCCACCAGTGCCTGGCGTTCTGCCATTGGTGCCACCAGCCCCCTTTGGGGTAGACATTGCCCTCTTTCTGCAAGCCCCCTTAGCAGCGCCCTCTGTGGTAGGGGTAGCCTGTTGGCAGATGCCACCTGAGCCTGAAGGTGCCCGAGATGGTGACTATAGCCCCCATATGAGTACCACATGAGACCCGCCCCGTGGGAAGGAACTCAGAAGTCTGGAGAGAAGAAAGTGACTAGGGGGCTGCCCCCACCTCCACCCCAGGAGGAGGGAATGACTTCCCTGAGCTACTGGGCCTGCAGGGCCATTCCCCCCAAGTCTTGGGCCAGCCCCTTTTTGGCAGTTCAAAGGGGTAAAGAGGCGGAGCACAAAGAGCTGAAGCAGACCTGGGTCCTTTCCTCCACCCTGCCCAAGCCACAGGTCAGGTCCAGCCCAGACCCTGGCCCCACCCCCCACAGCCCATGTGCAGCCAGGTGGGCCAACCCTGCCCTGGAGGGACCGCCTGCCCCTGGCCGGGACTTAAAGGGACAGTAAGGCCAGGTTGGGGTGCTGCTGGCAGGACAGGATGGGGGCTCTGGGGTGGCGGCTCCTGCTCTGGGGGTATCTATAGCTGCAGGGTAAGTCTGAATGGCCTTCCCTGGAGCTAGGGGTCCCTGAGGCGTGAGGTAGGCTTTTCTCTGCCACCTTTCTGGTCTCACACTGTCAATGTCCCTTTCCCATTCTCCTGCCACTCCCTCCCAGCTCCCTCCGAGCTCCAAGCACTGCTTCTCCTCTAGCCCACCCCCTGCCTGGGCCGGTACCCCTCATCCTTCAGCCTTCTCCCAGCCCACCCCTCCACCTTACCTTACAGTCACAGCCCTGGCGTGCCTGTGACTTCTGCTTTGTTCACTCTCCACCTTCCACCCCCATGCTCTCCCTAAAGCCAGGAGCTGCCTAGGCCAGTTTCCCACTTTGTGCTCATGGGCGCAGCCCAAGCTCTCAGCCCTGCCCCTGCCTGTCTCCCCATCACCCCATCCTGTGCCTCTGCCCCTCTCCCACCCCTCCAAGGCACCATTGCTCCCCAGCTGTAAATCCTCTTCCTCTTGGCCAGCTCTGAGCATCCTTTAGAACCAGTGCCAACACCCCTTCTGTTGTTGCCCCCTCACTGTGCCCTACTGTGGGCCCCTTCTGCCCTTGGTGGCCCTGTCTTGTAAGGAACTACTGGGGTGCAAGTTTTAGATGCCTGGCACATAGTAGGTGTGCACCCGAGGGGCTTTCAGGCATTCCGAGCCCAGGCTGGTGGGGATGAGGTCTGGGGACATCCTGTCTGTAGGGGGTGAGACCTGCTCCTGCTCTGTTCTGGAGATGCGGGCGATTGAAGGTGGGGACACATCGGGGAAGCTTCTGGGCAGGTTCTGTGGACCACGTTCTCACTGAGCCTGTTGTCTGTCCATGCCAGCCTGGACCGGACTGCCAGGGGACAGCCTCCTGCAGGAATGCCATCAGACAGATGTCCTCCTGGCAGTGAGGAAGGAGCCCCAGGTGGGGGCCCGCCACCTGCGCCTAGGCACCTGCCTGCCCTCCCTGGTCCCTGTCATGCCTGGCTACGTGGTCTTTGCTATCCCATTCAAGGCTTGTGGCTTTGCCTGGCTGGCGAGGGGGCAGCTGAGGCTCAGGAGGACAAGGCTGCCAAGAGCCTGGGGACACCTGGCGGGCAGAGTTGGGGTATCTGGTCTGGAGAGGGCTGGAATCAGATCATAATGCCTTGCTCTGTGGCCTTGGGCAAGTCACAGCCTCTATGGGCCTCAGGCTCTTTCTGTAAAAGCCACAGAGGCCTGGATTGCCAGGGAATTTGGTAGCCAAGGGCATGATGCAGATTTGCCGTTTATCTTCTGTGTGTTTTACCTTAAGTGTCTTTTACCTGTTTATTTCGTGCATCCTCGTGGGGAGGGGAAACTATCATTCTCATTTTCTGGATGAAGAAACTGAGTCTGCCACAAGGTGCAACTTAGTCCAACATTCTCCAAAGCAGAATAGGTGTCTAAGCAAGGAAGGGACCTTGCGCAAGACCCAGACTGGAACTGAGGTCAGGACAGGGCAAGTGACTTCAAGGCCACATGGTGAGGTGGGGGCCAAGCCAGGGAGGTACCTGTCCTGATTTCTTCCACCATCATAAGGAGCTGGTGTCCCTGCAGATCTCAGGAAAGATGGTGGAGTTCTTTGCCGACCTGGTCTCTGCACCCCCACCTAGAAGATCGGAGCAGCCATTGAGTCAGCGTGTGGCCAAAGGGTGAGCACAGCCTGGCGCCCCTTAGCCTGTCTGGGGCCCTGAGACCTGGAGGTCCACGGGAAGAGGACGGGTAGTGAGCAGGTGCGGACCCCGTGGTTACCCCCGTGGTGTGGGCCGGGGCAGGCCCTCGCATTCTCGCTTGGGAATCTGAATTTGGAATTTCTGGATTCTCCCAGCGCTTTCTCTCCCATCCTTTCCTCTGCATGGGCTGCCCTGGGGGACTTGTCATGGGCCTTCAGTGTTTGTTTTCCGGGCCACCTCACATGCCAGACTTGCCGTGTCCCCCTCTCGCTTCCTGGCCAGCCTGGAAGTGACCAACCACCTCACCTCCCGCCTCCTTGGTTACCGGCTCTCTGGCTGGGGTTGGACGTCTGGACTTCAGCGTGAGACTTTGGCCTGGTTCTTCCCTTCCTGCAGCTGGGGGACATTGGCTGGGCTGAGGCAGTGTCCCAAGGCGAAGGCACCCAGCTCAGAGGCTCCTATGCCTCCAATTCTGAGCAAGTCTACCCCTGCAGAGGGCAGGGAGGGCCAGGTGGTGAGGTGTGAAGGACACTGGGCTTTGGGCCACCTCCCCCCAGCTTTGTCTCTTCTCTCCTGCTGTGTGGCCCTGGGCAAGCCCTTTGGTGTCTCTGGGCCGCATGTCTTCCTCATCTGTTTTTTTTTTTTTTTTTTCAGCATGTTATGGGGGTACAAATATTACGGTTACGTATATTGCCCATGCTTCCCCTCATCTGGTTTTCATTACAGCCCAACATGAGGCCAGACCCCACTGCCACCAGCCCCCTTTTCCTGGGCTCTGAGCTCCACGTGGAATTTGCCATGGTTGGCAGCTCCCATCATCCCCTACAGCTGCACGTAGACGAGTGTGTGACCAGCCCCAGCTGGGATCCTTAAGTGGCCCCTGTGCACTGCAGCCTTGTCAGGAATCATGGGTATTGGACCTGGGGGGAGGAGGACAGGGTGGGACGGGAAATCACTATGTCCTGGCATAAGAGGATGGGGTAGACCTCTGCTGGAATTGGGTGCAGGGAGAGGAGATGTCTTTTCCCACCTCTAGGCTCAGTGGCCCCAGTCCTGGAGCAAGCTGGGAGTTGGGTCCCCCAAACGACCATCTTCACGCAATGCTCAGCTCCACCACAAGGGGGCAGCACCTCCCAACATGCACGTGTTGACCGGTTCAAACTGGTTATCCATACTACCTGTTGGTGAACTGCTCGTAGTAGTGTCCGCCTGATCCTGTCCTAAAAACACTTCATGCGATGTGGCTCGTTTAATCTTTACAGCCTTGTTATGAGATGGGTTTGGTTAGGTCCCTGTTGGAGTCACTGGCCCAAACTCACAACACCCCTGCACCTCCTGCCACCTCCCCCAGCCCAGGACTGCTCCCATGCCTCCTGCCTTCCTGCCTGTGACCCTCTACACAGTCCGAGGCAGAGCTGACTCACAGGCTGTGTGACCTTGGGCAAGTTACCTAGCCTCTCTGAGCCTTGTTTTCCTCACTATACAATTCTCTTTAATGACCTGAGACTGGTGCGAGGATTAGAGGAGAAATGGCTCACAAAGCATGCGGTTGGGGTGGCACTCGCATTGCGCGCTCCGCAACCAGTGGCCATTATTATTGTGGCAAAGACATCCACTGCAAGGGCGCATGATTGAATTGTTCCATCTGAGGACTAACCCAGATAGAAAGCATGCCAATGGCATGGCTCAGGGATTCCACTTGTCAGAATTTATTCAAGGAAATAATTGGACAATTGTCCAGAGATGTGCATAGGAGGGTGATAGTTGTGGTCTTGCTTGTATGAACTAAAAGCTTGGGAACTCCTTAAATGCCTACTGCATGAAGGAACATTCTTCTGCTGTGATCATTCTGGTGGCTGAATCTCTCCAGGTCCCTCCTCTGTCCTGATACCTTCTGAACACCCCAGCCTGGCATTCGGAGCCCTCAGCCCTCGGCGGTCTCATCTCTTGCCACACCATCTGTCAGGAATGTCCCCCACTCCCTCTTTTCCCAGCCTTCAAGGTCCAGCTTCAATGGCACCTGCTCCGTGAACCCTTCTCCACTCCTTCCCCGAGACAGAATTGTCTTGCGATACCTCCCTCATGCGCTCATCCCTCCCCTTGGACAGGAATTATTAAGTGACACCCACAGAGAACAGGGCTGGAGCCCGGCACGCTACGCTTTGCATCATGTGATCTCCATAACAGCCCTGTGCGTAGCTGCCACCCTATCACCTTTCTACAGATGAGAAAACTCAGGCCACCGTGCAGTCAGCCATCATCAGCATTACCTCTTACTGCCTTAGTAAATCTGATGTGAGTGAAGAGGACTTTGAAGCCTTTTCTAAAATCAGGCAGCGTTGCAGACAGGTGGGGACGGGGTGTCACAGGTAGGGGAATGTAGAAGTATTTGGCCCGGGCCCAGCTGAGCTGTGCCCTAAGCTCACCTGTGGGCTCCAGGTGAAGTTGTCCCTTCCTGAGCCTCCTCTGGGCCAGTTTAAGGAGGCTGTGGGTGGTGGGCAATGTTTCTTTTCCCTGTGGCCACCCTGGGGGGCTTCTGCTAGTTGCTGTAGTCTTGCTGCTTGCTAAGGTCTGGGAAATGGGGCTCCCTTGGGAGGTGGGGTGTTGGAGTGGGGCCTTCCTCTTGTCCTCTCTGCCCCGACTCAGCGTCCTCCTGCTAGCTGTGCACCTGGTGAGTCCTCTGAGGCTAGCCACCAACCTGTGCCTGGGCGCGAGGAGCTGGTCTTGGCAGCCTGGGGATGTGAGCAGGAGGAGATGCTTTCCGCATGGCCTAGAAGTCACCCTGTGGGGTGCCCTCCGACATGCAGTCCCACCTTCCAATGCTCCCGGCCCTGGGATTCTGTGCTTCTTCCTCCACTCCAAGCTGAGGCCACCAGGACCCTGGGTCACCCATTTCTCATCCCCAACCCTCACACTGCATATGGGGAGCCTTTCGGCACGTCTTTCTGCCTGGACTGCTGGAGCTGACAGCTTGCAGGTGACAAGTAAGGAAGCTCAGTCTGTGACTGCTGCGACTTTGGCTGTTCCCTCCCAGAGAAAGGGCAGCACCACAGTGCGGCAGGGGCAGGACAAGGTCAGGGAGGCTGCTGGGGGCGGCCTTGCTCCGGGGGCCTTTGGCTTGTGTGGGCAGATGGATGTCCCTGCACCCAGCATGGGAGTGGGCCCTGGGCTGGGAGGATGGGGACAAGATGAGTCAGGGGCAGGGGACCATGAAGAGATCGTGGCTTGGGCGGGGTCAGCTGTGGGCTGGCTGGTGGTCTTGAGCCTCTCTGTCCTGCGGTTGCTGTGAGAAGAAAGCTTGGTGGCAGGGCCCATGACAGGTGCTCCGATACTTCATTTCCTGCCCCTCTGACCAAAAAAAATATAGTAAAACAATATATAACCATCGTAGAAAACTCAGCTACTTCCACAAGATATAATCCTACCACCCAGATGATTGCTAACTAACATCTTAGTGTAGCCATAGCCATGTAGATTTCACTATAGGTACACATTAACATAATGGTATGGTGTTTGTAATATTCTATAATGTGCTTCTATGGTACTGCCTAGACAGCTCTGTAGGTGAGATACTTCTTTTATTAATACATTTATGATGTACACATTTATTAATATTCCACGGAATGGAGGTAGGAGAATTTAGCCAGTCCCGTGTTGATGGATATCTGCGTGCTTCAGCCTTCTCTTAAGCCCTGCTAGGTGACACCTTGCTGCCCTGGCCCCCTCTTAGCAGATGAATCCAGGCCTGGGCTCTGAGTCTTTGCCAGGGGGTGGGAGGGACATTGTCCTCCTTCCAAGCAGAGAAGGGAGGAGACCCTGGAGCTAACAGCTTCCCCCCCACAGAGTTCCCCTGGGGAAGGGGACACTTATATGGTGGCCGTGGTGCTGCTGAAAGTCAAGAAGTTGCCACTGTCATGGTTTAAACATGAGTGCAGGGGCTGGGTCAGGGCGGGGGAGGGGGGCGGGCAGCCTAGGCCCTAATGGGACTGGCCCCTCCTCTGTCTACGGCTGTCCAGGTTCATGGTAGCTGTTCTTGGTCCTGTCCCCCTGCCCTTTGTTGTCCCAGCCACACCCTCGCTTCCTTGGGCACTCCTGGCTTTTCTTTCCCTGCCTTGGTGAACAACCCTAGCTGTCTCGCACCTCCTGCCCCGCACCTCCTGCCCCGCACCTCCAGGCAGTCCTGGGGTGCTCCTGGCACCTCCTCTCCAGCCTTCTGCAAGACACCAAAGGACTTGCTGGTGGCCACACTGGCCTTCACTGGCGTCACAGTGCTGCTGCCCCTAAGGAAGGTGCTCAAGGTCTTCCAGCCATGCTGCCCTCTCTGCAGTTTGGGGAGCACCCTGGGGAGACCCCCCGCCAGCCCAGAGGCCCAGGAGATGGAGCTGGAACCTTGGGCAGCAGAGAGACCCTCCTCTTCTGAGGAGATCAGTGGAACATCCAAGTCTACTTTGGAGGAAGACTTGGTGGCAGTGGCCCCTTCAGAAGATATATACTTATAGCAATTTTCTATTTTTCTAGTGGGGTTGTCTTGCCTTAACTTTCTGGGGCACTTGGGCACTTGTGTTTGTTGGTGCTATGTGTTGGGATAAAACCTGACCTGTTAACTGCGTGACATGAATGTGGACTCTCTGATGAGGCCGATGTGGTAGGGGGTCCGAGAGGTGAGGAGGAGTAAGATGCAGGGTGGGGGTCTAATTAGCATAGAGTTGCCCACAGGTTGCCCTGGTCTGAGCTCTGCATGGTAGGGGGCCGGGTCTTTTGGCTTCAGCTGCCAAATTTGACCCCTCTTATGGGAAACAGCCCATGGCTACCAACTTTGGCCCCACCGAGGGCAGTGGGGGTGAAGAGGTAGGTAGGTAGGAGCTAAGGTAGACAGCCTTAGCTCCAGCCCTATTTCTGCCACCTGCAGGGCAAAGGAACAAGGCCAGTGCCTTTGGGAGCTTAGGTTCCCCGTCTATAGTGGAGATAAGGTCCTATGCCCACAAGTGCATTCGGGAAAGTGCTCGCAGCTGCTGAACACTTACTTAATTGGCCTCAGGGTCAGACCTAATGGTCCACCCACGTGTGAGCTGGGCCCTCAGCTCATTAGTTTCCAAGGAGCCCCTTGTGGCACCAGCCAAATCCTTTGTTTCCCACCCATCCCCATTCTCTGGTGTGATCTGGCTCCTCCTGGCAAGAATTGTGCCAGGACCTGGGGCTCAAGCCAGTGTCTCTGTGTCCCTGAATCAGAGCAGAAAGTTGGGAAGGAAACTGTGCTGTCCTAGCCTTTTCCCAAGTCACCCAGGGTCTTGGTGGGTGTCAGGGGGCTTTACAGATGCCATGTGAGCAGTGGACAGGGATGACAGGCTTAGAAGCACAAGCCCTGCCCCACTATGTGTGAGTTTCCTTGGACAAGATGCTTAAGAATGGTGGGTCTCCATGGCTCCAGCTGCCCAAGGGGCCCATCACCTCCTCTACCCACAAACAGGGATTAGAGATGGTGACACCCAGGCCACTTCTACTGGAAGATCTAGAATAAACAAGTCTCACCTTCTCTCTTCCTTTGTAAGAGTGGGGTCTTAGGAGGTGATATTATGGGACAATTAAGCGCAATGCCTGTTTTTTTTTTTTTTTTTTTAACATCTCACTATCATTTACTTTGTGGTTTTGAGGAGCAATGTCTTTGGAGTAAACAAACAAACAAACAAACAAAACAAAACAAAAAACCCCCCAAACTCCTAGTTCCTGGATGTGCCACCTAAGCTATATGATGTTGGGTGAATGGCTTCACCTCTCTCAGTCTCAGTTTCTTTATCTATAAAGTAGCCACAGTAAGTGGCCTTGGGTACGGCATGAGAATGAGATGAGCTAAGCTCAAAAAGCACCTGGCATGGTTTCTGGTACATAGAGAGCACTCACCAAATGAGAGCTGTGATTTTTTTTTTATTATGCCAGCAGCAGCTAGAGCCAGATGTGACTTCCTTTGCTTCTAGGAAAAGTTCCTTTAATTACTTAAAACATAAGAGATGAGCTCCATGGGAAGGGGGTACAGGTGGGGGTGATAGAGGTGGCAACCTGGTCGCTACGGGTCACACAAAGCCAGGTGTAGGCATCTCCTGTCAGAGGCACATGGTCTTTGTGGCTTGGGCCCCCAAGAGGCAGCCAGCGACAGAAATCTGGGGTCTGGATCGCCTGGGTCTCCGGGAGAGTCCATCCCCGCCATGCCTCTGCCCCTGTCCAAGGTGCTGAAATCCACCCCACGCACGCCCAGGGATCACCTGCTCCCTACCTTCTGGTCCTCCGGCTCCAAAAGTATACACTGAGCATCAGCTACATAGGGAGTGGAAGTAAAAAGCACTTAGATATGTCTCCAACTTAAGTTGCTCACAGCTCATACGGAAAGAATTCAAGTACATGCAAAAGCCTTAGGATAGGTGAGGACCGAGGCTGAGGAATTCATTTTCCTATTTCCTGAGTTTCAGTGACATCCACCTCTTGTCTTTACTCTTGATTCTTTCTCTTCTGCAACTTTTCTACCCTCCAAGGCTGTGCCTCTCATGCCTTTCCTGATCTGACCACAGCGGATGAGTCTTCCCCAGGGCAGCTATTTCTGTGCTTGCTAACATCACAGAGAGAGAAGGACTAACGATCAATATTTTTTGGTGGGGGGAGAGTAGGAGATATAGAGAGAAAGCAGAGGGTCAGCGGTCTCTGAGTAGTGAGGGAACCACCTAGACAGGGGTGAGCTCCTTGTCATATTTCTGCATGCCCTCGTCCGGGAGCAGCACCTCCACTGTGAAGCTGACCTTCTTGGCGTGGACGAAGCTATAGGTGTTGTCGAAGCGCAGGACATCTGGTGGAAAGACCGGAAGATGGACAGTTGGGCCTGGCTTCCCACTCTCTGCGTCCCTGTCCCAGCCACGCAAGAGGATGGGCTTGGGTTCCCACTAGCTTTTTTTGCCAAGCTGGGCCAAGTTCCCACCACACCTCTTCCCTTCCCCATGGGAACTGCCACCTGCCACCCCTGAGCAGGCCTGTAAACAGACACCAACCTCCTCCTGGCCTGTGGCCAGGTCTGGCTTTGGTGGCACCAACTGGCAATGAGAACAATGGTCATCATGTCCCATTGTCCCCACACCTGGACACTCATGGGAAGGTGGGGTGAAGGGGAATGGCTGGAGACATCAGAGGCCTCCCAGCCTCCCTGGATGATGTGGGGTTCTGGGCCAGGCCTGCTGCACAACCTTTCCCTCCTCACAACCGCCCCGAGAGGCAGAGGTTGTCACCCCTAGTTCACAGGTGAGCGAACCAAGACTCCTCCCCAGATCGGTCAGACTTCGCCCAGGGTCAGGCAGCTGCCCCTGGTGCCACACTCAGCTTTGGGGCTCTGCACACATTGATTGGCTTCTCAGACCCAGTTTCTTCATAAGGAAAACTTCACCTCCTCTATCGTCCCTTGTCTGTGTCCTGCGGCCCAAGTGCCCTCAACCCACCTGGGGCCTGTGTGTCTCTTGCTCTTGGCACATGGTAGGTGCTCACAACTGTGCACTCAGTGAGCGACTTTGTGAATGAATGGCCCTAATCTAGGCTGTGCGTCTCTGGTTAGGGGGTTGTCACTGCCCCTCTGTTTCCTCCCCTAAACTGTGGGACAGGTGGCTCCAGCCTTCCAGGGCCAGGGCCCAGCCAGGGCAGACTTACAGACGCCAGCTTCTGAGCAGGTGAGGCTCCCGTCCTCGGGCACCATGTGGGCATTGTAGCGCTGGCTGAGCAGCACCTCCGTCATCTCCCCTGCCCGCTGCCGCTCCCCCATCTTGGTCTTCAGGAAAACCCCAAAGCCGATGTCCCCACCATCTGATGCGAACTGCCACCTGCGAGGGGGAGGGGGAAAGGTTGCTGCTCGGCTTGATGGCTCCCCCAGGGGTTAAGGCCCAGCCAAGGGTGGGAGAGTGTCCTGTCCCTACCTGAGGACACAGCCTGGAAACAGGATCTCGTACTCCACTTGGTGCGAGGAGCCGCGGTTGATCTGCACCGAGTGTTCGTACTGCGTCTTCACCTGGTCCCGCACATACATGGACTTGGGGATCTCCCCGCCGTAGTTGATCTGCGGACATTGGATGGGGTGGGTTTGCCTCCCTCTCCTGGCCATCGTCTGTGTTTCTCCTGCCTAGACACTTTCGCCATCTCCTGGAAGTATCCTGCTCATCCTGTTCTCATCCCCGCCCCCCCTCAAGCTGTCTTTGACCATCCAGGCTAGGCCAGGGCTTCCTCTAGAGTGTCCCCTTGCAGCACCTTTCCCAGGTCAACATTCCCTCATTTCTTGTTTGCCTTTACAGCTGCTGATAGCTCACAGGGTCTCTCTGCAGATACTTGCAGAATGAATGAATGGGCAGGAAGGGAACCCAGCTTGACTCTCTAACCTCCTCTGTCCTGGGGAAGCCTCTTCATACCTTGGTTAAACATTTGGGGTTCCCATCTGGGTCAGTCAGGGTTCCCCCAAACTGGGCAGGCAGTTCCTCAGGACTGATGAGTTTCAGCAAACCTTCCTTCCAGTTATCTGGGAGCAGGGGGATTGAAGGGTGGTTGTCAAGCCTGGAGGGGACCAATCAGCCCACCAGGGTGACCTGAATGTGAGGAGAAGCCCCGTAGGAGCTAGGCTGCCCGGGCTAACTCCCAGCCTCCCAGGCCTCGGGCTATAGGAAGTGTCTTTCTCAGTATCGTGTTACTATGGAAATACGTTTCCCCTTGGCTGACAGGTTTGCACGATCTTGAAGGTCCCCTAGTTATGAGTAGTAAAGTAAGAGTCGTCTAATTGTCTCAAGATGTCTTGAAAGCCCAATGAGGTTAAGGACTTTGTTGGGGTCACTCAGTGAGTAAGTGGCATACTCCAGTCGGACCTCTTGGTAGAGGATGGACAGCACTGGGCCTTTGGAGGGACTGTCCCCCCTCCCCCATGCTTAATCACCATGACTGTGATGCCCATGACTGTTCTTCATGCCCTAGGTACAGCTCTAAGAGTTCTGTGTCCTGGCTGTCACCATCGCCCCCACCCTGTGGCTACTGCAGGCCACACGGCCTGAGTTACATGGCCATGGGAGATTCTTTCTCTCCAGTAGGATAAAGGTGAAGACCATGATGCCCAGCACATTAGGGCCAAATGTGCAGAACCTTGTGGGGCACCCAGCAGGGCAGAGGACTTGGACTTGGGGCCTGGACTGTGGCATAACTCACACTGCTCCAGGATTTGGTGGGCTTAGAAGGCATGGGCCCAGGCCCCTCAAACCAGGCTACCTTGTAATCCACCAAGCTCCCCATCCCACTGGAACTATGTAGAGGCCAGAGGCTAGGGTATCAGGAAGGGAGAGAAAGTAAGGATTTGTAAAACACACTCCCACCCCTGCCTCTATCCCAGATCCTTAATTCTCCTGACTCTGATCTGAATAATCTGCTTGGGAAAAATTTCCCTCAAAGCCCAGGGTCATTGGTGCTCTCTCTCTCTCTCTCTCTCTCTCTCTCTCTCTCTCTCTCTCTCATTCTGTCACTTTTAAATACAACTACTCTTCCTACTTATGAAATTAATACATATTATTATACAAAGTTTAGAAACTATAGAAAAATATAGATATTGAAAGGAAAAGCCACATGATTTCTCACCATTAACAAATTAATATTTTGAAGTGTTTCCTTCCAGAAGTATTTAATTGTTTTTATAAAAATAAAATTATACTGTCCATAGCCCTTTATAATCCACTTTTTTTTTTTACTTAGTGACATTTTCCCATGACATTAAATATTCACTCACAGCATTATTTTCTCATAGCTGCCCATAATCCAACAAATAGATGCACCATTATTTACTTATCCAGTCCCTTCCTATTGGGCCTCCTTTCCCTGATTCGTGACTATTCTTCCTGTTCTTCCTCCTCATCCTCCTCAGCCCAAGTTACCGTTAGAAGCACTGTTATAAGTGTTGAGAGGAAACTGAGGCCCATAGACAAGACATTGACGAGCAGCCAAAGTAAACTGACAAGGAGGTAGGTGCGGAGTCCTTATTCTCCAAAGGGCTATGGCGGAGAACAAGGTGTAGGTAACTGATAGCCTCCAAGGTAAGACCCACCTCACTTTCGGAAAGAAGGATTCTCTCATTCTAGGTGATCTGTGGAGTTTTGGGCTGGGCGATGGGCCAACCTGACTTCAAAGATCATGTAGGGAATGAACCTGGAAATACTTACTTCCCAACACTACTATTTTCCTGCGAGTGTCCTCACTCAGGAATGGTTTCATGAGGTTGTAGCCCACGGGGAACAGTTTGGTGGCTGGAGAGATACAAGTAAGGATAATGGGAAGAAAAGAATGTCATCAGGGCCACTCCCCATAATGGTTATGGCCAGTGATCTAGAGGAGTCATGAATAATCCTGGCCAGTTCCAATGTCCTCACCCAACAAAACATCCAACCAAAAAGTCAACCAGCCAAAAGCTAGCCAACTAACCAATCATGCAATTAATCATCCAATCCGTCAATCACTCACTCACCCAACGAGCCAGCCAACCAGCCAAACTTGTAATTAGCCACCAGTTCAGTCAATCAATAACCAGCCAATCTACCAAACAGCCAACCAACTAGTCAACAAGCCAGTCAACCTGCCAACAAATAATCAACTACTTCAGTTTACCTTCTAGCCAGCCAACTTACTGAATGAACAGTGAATTACCAAGCAAATAAGCCAACAGCAAACCAATCAGCCATCTGAACAGCCAGACAACCACCCAACCATTGCCCTCTCCAGCCAGCCAACCAACCAAATAACCAGCCAGCCAGCCATCCAAATAACCAGCCAGCCAACCATCCAAGATTCAGCCAAACAACAAACTACCCAGGCAACTAACCAACCTGCCAACCAGTCATCCAAACAATCAACCAAAATGTCAACCAGCCACCCAATCAGTCAACAAAGCTAACAACTAGCCAACCAACCACCAGTCAGTCAACTAGCCAGGCAACCAACAAGCCAGTCAATTGGACAACCAACCAAGCAACCAATTGACCAACCAATGAACCAATGAGCCAACCATAAAATATGCATCCATCCTTCCATCTAACCACCATCCACCAAACCACAACCACCTAAATATCTTTTGAGCACCTACCATGGCCTCAGGTCCATGAGGGATACAACAGAAGTGGAGAATCAGAGCCCCTGGATGAAGATATATAGGGCAACTAGAGGGCCCCAGAAGGCATCAAACAGAAAAGGAATTATTGGGCTGTACCAGCAGCCAGTGCCAGAGGCAGTCTGAGGAGGGAGAGATAATCATGGCAGGAGAAATGAGGGTGTATTCCTGAAGAGCTGGGTGGGAGCTGCCTCCTCTTTCATGAGACCAACCATAGAAGTTACCATTTATTGAGAACTTACTCTGTGCCAGGCACACTAAGTGATTTGCATGCAGCCAAGCAACCAACCTGTCTCCCAACAACCCTGGGACAAAGGCACTGTTACCATCCTCAGAGGACAGATGAGGAAACTGAGGCACAGGTAAGTGAGGTCACTTGCCACACACCTTTTATGATGAGCATGAACTTCAGGGTCTCTGGGTAATTCTCTTCAAGGAGGCCAAAAAACTGTGCAACCAAGAAAGACCCCATCAGAGCCCACACCTCTTCTCCTACCTCCACCTCCTTTGCAATCCCTGTCTGGAGGTTGCAGAGGCTGTGCAGGGTTTTTTGTCTTGCTGTCACCTCCACTGGCCCCTGGAGGAGACATTCTCACTGCAAACTATTATAACCACATCCTAATAATATATACATAGTAATAATTTTTAGAGTAAATGTTATAGTAATGATAGTATAATAGTTATGACTGCTGTTTATTAAATGTTAACTATTTGCCAAGCAGTGTGGCCAGGGGTGACAGGTCTGGGAAGGGTTTGGCAGAAGCTGGCCCCCATGGTCTGAGCATAGTGTCCTTCCTGAGGCCTCTTATGTGGGATCTTCTAGGAAACATATTAAGGCCCTTTGGATTCCCTGAGGCCCAGGGAATTGTTTTTACTAAATCTTGGATCCAAGTGAGCAGCAGCATCACAGCAGACCAAGCTGGTCCTCAAAGCAAGTGGCAGGTGCCCATGGTCCTTCTCCTTACCTCCTGGTACACTTCCACCAGAGGCTTCCAGAAGTGTTTCAGTCCCAGACCCTCACAGTCAAATATCATCACGATGGTCTCAATCTTCTTCCCCAGCTGCAAGGATGAGAGCAAGGAGTGTTTCAAGTGTTCGAGGTGCAGGCTTGGGAGAAGGTGAGCCAAGTATATGACCCCTCAGGGCTCCTTCCAGCCCCCATCCCTGTCTGTCCATACAGGAGCAAGTGGAAAAAACAGTGAATGCATTTCCCCATCCAGCCATCTATTCACTCATCATTCGTCCATCCATCCATCTATCCACCTATTCATCCATCCATTTATCCATCCACTCATCTATCCATCCATCCATCCATCTATCCATCCATCCATCTACCCATCCATTCATCCACTCATCTATCCATCCATCCATCCATCCATCCACCCATCCATTCATCCACTCATCTATCCATCCATCCATCCATCCATCCATCTACCCATCCATTCATCCATTCATCCAGCCACTCATTTCTCCATCCATCCATCTACCCCCTTATACATCAGTATATGGTGCAGTGGCATGATCATTGCTCACTATAACCTTGAATTCCTGGCCTCAAGAGATCCTCCCGAGTAGCTGGGACTACAGGCACATGCCACCATGCCCCGCTAATTTTTACTATTTTTAGTTGCTCAGCTAACTTTTTTTTCTATTTTTAGTAGAGATGGGGTCTCGCTATGTTGCCTAGGCTGGTCTAGAATTCCTGAGCTCAAGCGATCCTCCCATGTCGGCCTCCCACAGTGCTAGGATCACAGGCATGAGCCACTGCTCCTGGCCGACATTAGCTCCAATTGTTGAGAAATATGTATCAGGCCCTGTGTGCTAAGCCACACACTCACATTATCTCATTTAATCTTTGCAACCATTATTTATTATCACCCCTGTCATGTAGGTGGGGAAACAGGCTCAGAGGGGTGAGGTGACTTTCCAAGGCCACAGAGCTGGTAAGCAGCAGATCCGAGAGCCCTCTGACTGGGGTAGTGGCGAGCACAGGTGTGTTCCTGGAACCGTGCCCGCTGGCAGCCTCACCTGCCCCCAGCCACCCGCCCCACAAGGCCTGGGCCTCACCCGCTCTGTCTGCAGGTCACACTCGTGCAGGATGCGCTCACAGTCCCTCATCTTGGTCTTGAGCAGGTCCTGCTTGGTGACGGAGAAGAGCAGCCCCTTGGGGTCAAGTGGCCCAATGATGTCATACCACACAGGGCAGCCATCACGGTCATAGCCGCACAGGCCCCCAGGCATGTACTTCTGGATCACCTGAGCATGGAAAGATACACAGAACATGGCGTTACGCACCTCCCCGGAGACCCGCAGACCATGCTGGCCTGGAAGGCCCCAGCCTATGGTACCATGGTACAAAGCACTGACCCTCCCCTGTAGGACAGTGTGACGTCCTAAATGGGAAAGCAGGGGTCCTGCAGGGGAGGACTTGCTTCCAGTGGGTAAATGGCAAAGCCAGGTCTCAGCCAGGCCTGGCTCAATGTGGGCTCCTTAGTTCTGCCCCCAACGTCTCCCGTGTTCATTTCTGTGGCAAGTTGGGTTTAGTGACAGAGAACAAGGATTCTGGAGGTCGACAGATCTGCTTCAAATACAGACACTGCTGCATCCCTTCTGTGTGTCCTTGAGCAAGTGACACCACCTCTCTGAGCCCCATTCTGCCTCCTCTTCTGTGAAATGATTTGGAAAATCCCTCCCTCTTGGGACTGTTGGGGAAAGTCCCCGAGATAAGGTTGGCAAGGTACAGTGCCTGGCCCAGAGCTCGTGCCCCACAAAGGAAGCTGTGACCATTACTCTAAAGACACTATGGTGGCACTGTTCTCATCAGCACCTTGGGGGCTCAGTGTCTTTCCCACACAGAGAGGATGCTTTGAGCAAAGCCCTAGGGGGAGGGGCGCAGAGGCACAGGCTAACCACGGTGGTTAAGAGCCCAGATTTGGGAGCCAGACAGGTCTGAGATCAAATCCCAGCCCTACCTTGGGGCTGTGGGACTGTAGGCAAGTTGCCTAACCTTTTCTGGGCCTCAGTGTTCCTATCTGTAAAATGGGGACAATAGTACCTACCTCATAGAATTGTGATGATTAAATGAGCTCATGCTGCTAAGGTCTCAACCCAGTTCTGGACCTTGTAAGCCGCCAGGGGCGCCTGCAGGCCCAGGAGGTTCCACAGGCCCCTCAGACTTGCTGCCCTTCACTCATGATCCCCAGTGGCCCGGAGGCTGCTTGGGTGGCATGTCCATGAAGGACTGAGGTTTTTGGGAGGTGTTGGCTCACCTCTGGGGGCTGCCAATCGAGGATGTGGTCAATGTCCATGGTCTTCCGGAACTCCATGTACTGAAAGGGAAATGAGGGTGAGGCCCCATTGGGCTCCCAGCACCCTGAGAAAGGGGAGGGGAGCAGGAGTGAGGTATGGATCCCCCCATGAAGCCCCTTCCTGAATCCCCAGGGCAGATGGGCCTCACCTTGCGGAGCATGGCCTCCGATTTCTGCAGATCAAAATTCCGAGCTGTAGGAAGAAGGAAGGAAGACGTGAGGTGGGAAAGGTGCCTTGTCTGCTCCTGGCCAGAGGGAGCTATGGAGGACACTGGGGGCCTGGGTAGGACCTTGCTTCCCTGCCCCCTTCCCTCTTCTGGACCTGAACACGTGAAGCAGACCCTGAGAGCCATGGGTCATTCTGGGGCAGCTGGACCATGCCCCTCTCGCTGCCCCACGATCCCCACTTCCCCTGCCTCTGCTCTCACCTCGGAGCCAGCGCAGAAGGAAGTAATCATCAGGGTTGGGCAGGGCAGGCAGCACGTCCTGGACATTTTCTCGGAACTGAGAAGAGAGATACCGGTTAGAGTGGCTCTCTCACATTAAGCCTTGGCCTCCAGACTCAAAGATTGCTTGCATCAGCCCTCCTTCCATCCCATATACAGTCTGGCCCACGTTGATGGGCTCCATCCCATATACAGTCTGGCCCACATTGATGGGCTAATGATGAATAGAAGGAAAGACAGATCATTAAATAGGTGGGTGAATGGAAGAAGGATAGATGGGTGGGTAAATGGATAGAAAGAAGAATGGATGGGTGAATGAATAGGTAGGTGGATGGAAAAAAGGAAGGAGAAATCAATGAATGGATGGATGGATGGTTGGATGGATGGAAGGATGGATGGATGGATGGATGGATGGGTGGTTGGATGGATGGATTGGGTGAGGGGAGGGATGGGTGGATGGTTGGATGTATGGCTCATTGGATGGATAGACGGATGGATGGATGGATGGATGGATGGATGGATGGATGGAGAGTGGGAGGATGAATAAGTCTGTGAATGGACAGGAGAGATGGGTGGGTGAATGAAGAGAAATAGGGATGGATAGACAAATGGGTGGGTGGGAAGAGGGATGAGTGGATGGAAGGAAGGATAAATGGTTGGGCGGGTAGGTAAGTGGGTTGGAGTTTGGATGTATTCTTAATTCTTTCCATGTGTTAGCCCACCAAAACTTCTGCCTTTTTTCATCTCATCTTCTACAAAAACATGGTTAGCAATTATGTGTTCTCTCCCCACCTTAACTGTGGGAATGACAACAATTGCTCTGTCTCCTGGGCTCTTACAGACTAGTCATCTTGCAGGATCCCAGGCAGGGAGGAGGAACAGTTAGAGGGCAGACCAGCGGCATCCTTTAACTCCCACCTAAGGGGCCTGGGAGGGAGGAAGGGGGTGCCCAGCTTCCAGACAGAACTCTCTGGGTGTGGTTCCTGGATGAGAAAAAGTCAGGCTTGATCCTGGGTAGGCATCACTCACACTATTGCCTGTAAGTGGTGCTATTCACCCAACCTCTACCCTGGACAGGGCTGATGTCACTGAGCACTTTGGGACTTGACCCTTTGGGAGGTAACAGCAAAGAGACAATATCAAGGACATGCTGAATCCATGGAGTGAGCAGTGATCTAGCTACTCCTTCCCAACCTTCCTCAGTCCTTTCTCCCTGGGGCTCCAGGAGGAGGGGCTCTCACCTTGGCCAAGGTCTCTGCCTGCTTGGGGCTCAGGTCTCCAACTCTGCCACTCATGGTGCCGGAGTGGTGGCCACTATGGGCAGAGGCCAAGCCTAGTCTGTCAGCCCTGGCCCAGCTGGGGCCTTTCGCCCCCACGTCTGGGCGTGGCTCTAGGGACCTCCCCCTTGGCTGTTTGCATTGCACATTACATAATTGGATTAAGCGAGGTCCCGTGCTTGGCTCTGGGACAGGTCTGGGGGGCAGGTGGGCACAGGATGGTGTGCCAGAGGTCCCCTGCCAGGAGGAAGCAGCTGGGAGGGAAGGAAGCTGGCCCCCTGTGGCCTGGGGGCCCAGGGTGAGTCCTGGGAGAACCCCCTGAGTGCTCCAAGTCCTCTGGTGACCACTGCCCTGGAGAAGGGAACAGCTTTGGAGGAATGAAGAGCACTCCTTGTGGGCACCTTTCTCCCTGGGCCTCAGCCTCCCCTTCTCACTAGTGACGAGATCCCACACTTAGGGTTCTCCAAAGGCCACCCCCTTACCCAGCTCTAATGGGGTCGGAGTCTGAGGCTGGGTCAGTCTAGCAAACAGTCATGTCACTTCGTTGGGGGAGGTTGGTGGGAGGCTCACATCCTTTGGTAACCAACATCCACAGTCAAGAAGAGGACAGAAAATGGAATTCAAAAGGTGTCCTTGGTGAAGGTTTGTGTTTTCCATGGGGCTGACACTACCTTTCCTGATGTCTTTCAAACCCCATCCCACGGAGCTGGCCCTGAGGACCCTACATGGAAAAAGCCTGAGCACCCCCACCCTGCTGTTTTCTCCTCCAGTCGCTGAGGTCATGAGGACAATGGGGAGCTTTGTTCAGAGAGTCTTGTCCCCTGGACCTCCAGTTAGGGACAGCACCCCTAGGCAGAGGCGGGGCAGGTTAATGGCCTTGGGTGGTGAGGGCGTTTCTGGGGACTTCACACACCTGGTCAGTGAGGGGCATCCACCCGGAAGGACTTAGCAGTTCATCCCTGCGAGGTGATGAGGGAATTCCAGAAGTTTCCTCTGCCCTTTGATTTCTGTCGTGCATTTGATGTGGCTGCGAGGCCGGGCCCTGCTCTCCGCTCCTACATAAAACCCCCTTTTCAAGATGGCGCCTCTGAGTGTCACTTGCCTCGCTTATAAAATGGGGCTCTCAAGACTTGCCCTGCCTCCGGGGAAGGCCTAATGAGACATGTTGGCTGTCGAGGGCTGTGCGTGCCTCAGCAGCTCCAGGAAGGGAGCGACCCGTCATCAACGGCGGTCTATAACAAAACCTTCAGCTCGAGACTGCAGCACGGCCATGTGGCCACATGTTCTTGACCTCGCGGGGGGTCTCCATGGGCTGAAACTACGGCTAGGCTAGCCTCGACCCCAACGGCTGGGCTAGCTTGGACTCTTCCAGGTCCCCGACCCCTAGTGCATCCTGGGTCCCCACCCCTGGGCTAACATGGGCCTCTATTTTGGGCTATCTCAGGGCCTCTTTAGGCCAGCTGGTGTGGGTCAGTACCAGACATCTTCCCGCCTGGCATCTTCCTTGCTCTGGGCCCCTGCTAGAGCTGGGGTCAGAAGGAGAAGGAGGGGCCATCTCTGGCCATTTCCCTCTGTCTGGGCACCTGCTGCGTGTGCTCAGGAGCAGTTAGGTAACTCTCCACGCGCCAGCCCTGCCCCTCCTCCCCGCCGGCCTCAATGTCTACAAAGCCCCGCTGCTGTCTACACCCACTTCCCGCCAGGCTGGCGGCTGCGGAGATCGGGTTCCTGCACTGCCTTCTCATTAGCCGCTAATCCTGCCCGTTTCTCACCAGTCTCCCGTCGCACTCTAATCCCTCTGACGGGAGGTGCCCCAGTTACTTCTGGGGACATCAGAGACTGAGCAAAGAGAGGCATGAGGAGGGGTGGGGTCCTCCCAGGAGCTGTGAGCCTTCAAACACATCCCCAGGCACTTTTCCTGACCACGAATGTGCAGAGCACCCTACTGTGTGCACCTCTCTCATTGCCCACAGCAGCATCCGATAGGACTTTCTGTGATGATGGACGTTTCGTGCATCTGGGCTGCCCTACTAGACATATGTGGTAGCCAATAGTCCATGTAAAACATAATGTGACTGAGGAACTGAAGTTTTAATCGATTTGAGTTTTGATTAATTTTACTTAAAATTGTCCCATGTGGCTTGTGGCTATCATATTGGACAACATAGGTCAACCGCATTTATTGAAGGCTTATTACATGCCAGGCCTCATTCTAAGTTTGTTTCTTCATTTAAACCTCAGAACATCACTGTGGGGTAAGTACCATTATTAAGCCCATTATACAGATAAGCAAACTGAGGTATGGAGAAGTTAAGTAACTTATCCAGGGTTAAGCCCATGCATTAGCCACTCTGTGGTTATACTGATAGACTGTCCCATGGTCTCAGATCTAGGTGCTCCCATGCTAATTAAGGAGAGGACCGGGAGAGGACTCAGGCACAGAAGTCACCCCAATGCGATGCAGGTGGCATCTGAGTCAGGCCTTGAAGAAAGGAAGGGTTTTGATTAGGTGGGAGTGAGGAGAGAAAGGGGCATCCCATGTGGAGGGGATGGCTTGGGCAAAGGTGTGGAGGTGGGAGGGTGAGAAACAGGTGGAGTGGAGAGACAGTATAGTAAATGGCATGGATCAGGACCCTGTCTGCGTGGAGCTTACAGTTTCCTGTTTGCTGAACTGAGAGCTTTACATCATCGTCAAACCATTTGGAAGCAGGTATGGGTGCCCCATTTTACAGCTTAAGAAATGGAAGTTCAGAGCTGGGCATGGTGGAGTGCACCTGTAGTCCCAGCTACTCAGGAGGCTGAGGCTGGAGGATCACTTGAGGCCAGTAGTTGGAGGCTGCAGTGAGCTGTGATCATGCCTGTGAATAGCCACTGCACTCCAGCCTGGGCAACATAGCAAGACCTTGTCTCTTTACAAAAAGAAAAAGAAAGAAAGAAAAGAAATAGAAGTTCAGAGAGATCAAGAAACTTTTCTGAGGTTACACATCCAGTATGTGGGGAGCCAGAACTTGAACCCAAGTCTGTCTGAGTGTGGAACCTGCACTGGAATCATAGCCTGGGCCCACCTTCCCTGGGAGAGCTCAACATTGAGCCTGGAACACAGTAAATGCTCTATAAATGGTATAAATTATCATTGTGTGGAAGCCTGGATCCAACTCCTTCCAGTTGCAGGGTGTCTTGGGACCAGCAGGATTCATTTTCTCTGCCTTGAAACAAAGGCAGAACCCCAGCCCCACCCCTTCCTCTTGCAGAGCACACTCTCTCCAGGCAAAGCCCCATGTTGTGTTTAGATCCTCACTTGCTAAGCTCTCAGGGGCCCATGACAACAACCGCAACCTAAACAAACAACCACGGGGGTGGGAGGTAGACAGAGCAGTCTGCACCCCACCTTGCAAGCCCTCCTTCCAGGCGGTTGCTAAGAAACGTGAAAGAGCCCCTCCTAAGGTCCAGCCCCTGCACATTCCTGCCCTCCTTCCCCTGGACAGAGCATGCCAGAACCAGTTGGGCAGGTACGCAGGGGACCCCAGCTGAGCAGATGCCTCACCATGGGGCCAGCATTGCTGGGAAGAGGTGAGTGTTCAGACCACAAAAATGTGAGGTGGGTGGCCTTACATGCATGAGCCACCACACCCAGAGATGGGAGCTGGAAATGAAATTGAGGTCCACCTCGTCAGAGCCCCAGCACCCTGGGACAGTCCACCTTCCATCCTTTACTCTTGGGTAGTTTCATCTTATTTTTAAATAATTTTTTTTGTTTGTTTAAGGGTGAATATAATTCATATACCATAAATTCATCTATTTTTTTTTTTGAGATAGGGTCTCACTATGTTGGCCAGGCTGGAGTGCAGTGGCACAATCATAGCTCACTGCAACCTCAAACTCTTAGCCTCAAGTGAGCCTCCTGCCTCATCCTCCCGAGTAGCTGGGACTACAAGTGCCACCATACTTGGCTAATTTTATTTTTTGTAGAGATAGGATCTTGCTATGTTGTCCAGGCTGGTCTCAAACTCCTGGCCTCAAGTGATCCTCCCACCTCGGCCTCCCAGAGTGCTGGGATTACAGGCATGAGTCTCCATGCCCGGCCCCTTCATCATTTTTTAAGAGAAGGTACTGGGTTTTATTATCTTTTTATATTAAAAAAATCAGTAACAGACAACAGTGTGAGGGGCTGCAGAAGAGGTACTTGCTCCCACATAGCCTGAGGGAAAGGGCACGGGGGGGTAGAAGGACCCAGGCAGCAGGGACCCTGGGTTCGGGTGGTGACAGGAGCTAATAACCATTCAGTGCAGCAAGGGAGCGTGAGTGGAGTCAGGAGGACACATGGCCTGCCCAGCTAAGCCATCAGGCCTCTCCTCTCAAATTTGAGGGTCTCCAATAACAGGCCCAGCTGGGCCCTCGCCAGCCCTCCCTCACCCCCTCCCCTTGCCAGGGAGACAAGGGCCATCCTGCCACAGCTGAGGCTGCGACTCGTTAAGCCGGTTTAGATCTCCAGAGCAGTGCTGTCCAGTAGCTGCAGGTTAATACAGTCGCCACGAGCCACATGCAGGGACTGAGCCCTGGAAACGTGGTTAGTGCCACTGAGGAATGAACTTTCAACTTCATGTGATTTTAGTCCACCTCAATGTGATGAACTCCTCCCAGGAATTCAAGGCTGCAGTGAGCTATGATGATGTCATTGCACTCCAGCCTGGGCAACAGAATAGGACGCTGTCTCTAAAAGCATCATAAAATTGTTTAAAAAAGAAATTGCCTTCTGTATTTTAAAAAAGTGTACAAGTCAGTGGTGTTTAGTTGTGCAACCGTCACCGCCATCTAATTGCAGAACACTTATGTCGCCCTCACACCCGTTAGTAGTCATCCCTCATTCCTTGCTTTAGCCCCTGGCAACCACGAACCTACTTTCTATCCCTATAGATGTCCCCATTCTGGATACTTCATATGAATGGAATCATACGGTATGTGGTCTTTTGTGTCTGGTGTCTTTCACTTAGCATGACATCTTCAAGGGTCAACCATGTTGTAGCGTGTGCCAGTGCTTCATTCCTTTTTACGGCTGAGTAATATTCCATTGTATGGCAGTGCCACATTTGGTTTATCTATTCATCTGTTAATGGACATTTGGGTTGTTTCCACTTTTTTGGCTACTATGAATAATGCTGCTGTGAACATTTTTGGTACAAGGTTTTGTGGGAACATACGTTTTCAATTTTCTTGGTTATATCCTGAAGAGTGGAATTCTATGTTTAACCTACTAAGGAAGTGCCAAACTGTTTTCCAAAGTGGCTGCACTATTTTACAATTCCACTAGCAATGTATGAGGGTTCCAATTTCTTCACATCCTCACAATTGTTATTTTCCATTTTTCTTTCCTTCTTCCTTCCTTTCTTCCTTCCCCTTCTTTCCCCCTTCCTTCCTTCCTCCCTTCCTTCCTTCCTTCCTTCCTTCCTTCCTTCCTTCCTTCCTTCCTTCCTTCCTTCCTTCCTTCCTTCCTTCCTTCCTTCCTTCCTCTCTCTCTCTTTCTCTTTCTTTTTTATTATGATAGCCATCCTAGTGGCTGTCAAGTGGTATCTCATTGTGGTTTTCAATTGCATTTATCTAGTGACTAATCATATTGCATCTTTCCATGTGCTTACTGGCCATATGTGTATCTTCTATGGAGAAAAGTCTATTCCAACTTCACAAGTATCTTTGCCCATTGTTAAATTGGGCTATTTGTCTTTTTATTGATGACTTGTAAGAGTTCTTCATATATTCTGAATATTAATCCTTTAGATATATATATAATTTTCCAATGTTTTCTTCTATTCTCCGTGTTGTCTTTTCAGTTTCTTTAGTGTCCTTTGATACACAAAAGTTTTCAGTTTGATGAAGTCCAACTTAGCTACTTTTTCTTTTGTTGTTTGGGCTTTTCATGTCATTCTAAGAAAGCATTGCCAACTTGTCATGAAGATTTACCTTCATGTTTTCTTCTGAAAGTCTTATGGTTTTATTTTTCATATTTAGATTTTTGATCCTTTTTTATATTTTTAAAATTTTTTTGTGGTAAAATATACCTAACATAAACTTTACTATTTAAACCATTTTTAATGGCACAGTTTAATGGCATTAAGTACATTCTCATGGCTGTGCTACCATCACCACCATCCAGCTACAGAAATTTTTCTTTTTCCCAAACTGAAACTGAAACTGTGCCATTAAACAATAACTCCCCATCTCCCTCCCCTTGAGTCCCTGACAAACACCATTCTACTATTTCTATGATGCTGTTGATTACCCTGTTGATAGCGTCCTTTAATACACAAAGTTTTTAATTTCAGTGAAGTCCAATTCATCTGCTTTTTCTTTTGTTGCATATGCTTTTGGAGTCACATCCAAGAAATCATTGCCAAATCCAGTATCACAAAGCTTTACCCCTATGTTTTCTTCTAACAGTTTTATAGTTTTAGCTCTTGTGTTTAAGTCTTTTATCCTTTTTGAGTTAATTTTTGTGTATGATATAAGGTAAGGGCCCAACTTCGCTCTTTTGCATGTGGATGTTCAGTTTCCCAGCACCATTTGTTCATTTCCTAGCACCTTATGGAAGGGCCTTGGCACCCTTGTCAAAAATTATTTGAACATAAATGTGAGAATTTATTTCTGGGCTCTTTATTCTATTTGATTGGCCTATATGTCTGCCTTCATGCCAGTACCAAACTGTTTTGATTACTGTAGCTTTGTGGTAAGTTTTGAAATCCAGTAGTGTAAGACCTCCAAGTTTTGTGTTTTTTTCCCCAAGATCGTTTTGACTATTTGGGAGCCCTTGCATCTTTTGCATCCTTGGTTAAGTTTATTCCTAAGTATTTTTATTTTTTGATGCTACTGTAAATGTAATTATTTTCTTAATTTCCTTTTCAGATTGTTCATTTTTGTTAGTGTTGAGAAATGTAATTGATTTTTGTATGTTGATTTTGTGTTCTGCAACCTTGTTGAATTCATTTAATAGTTCTGACTTTTTTTTGTGTGTGTAGAATCTTTAGGTTTTTCTATATATAAGATCATGTCATCTGCAAACAGATAATTTTACTTCTTCCTTTCCAATTTGGATGCTTTCTATTTCTTTTTCTTACCTAATTTCTCTGGCTATTTTGCTCACTTCAGCAGCACATGCACTAATTTCTCTGGCTAGAACTTCCAATTCTATGATGAATAAAAGTAACAAAAGAGGGGGTGCTCATTCTGTTCTTGATCTTAGAAGAAAAGCTCTCAATCTTTCATCATTGAGTATGATATTAGCTGTGGGTTTGATCCACTTTTAGCTAATTTTTGTATATGGTGTGAGGTAAGGGTCCAACTTCATTTATTTGCATGTAGATATCTAGCTGTCACAGCACTATTTATTGAAGAGATTGTTCTTTCCTTATTGTATGATCTTTGTACCCTTGTTAAAAATTAATTGACCACAGATGTATGGGTATCTTAATTCTATTCCATTGATTTATATGCCCATCCTTATGTTACCACCACACTGTTTTGATTACTGTAGTTTTGTAGTAAGTTTTGAAATTAAAAGTGTGAGTTCTACCCAACTTTGTTCTACTTTTCAAGATTGTTTTGGCTAGTCCCTTGCATTTGCATAGGGATTACATTGAATCTGTATATCACTTTGGAGAGTACTGTCTTCTTAACAGTATCAAGTCTTCCAATCCACACACATAGGTGTCTTTCCATTTATTTAAGTCTTCTTTAATTTTTTCAATAATATTTTATTGTTTTCAGTGTACAAGTCTTGTACTTCTTTGGTTGAAGTTATTCCTGAGTATTTTATTCTTTTTGATGCTATTATAAATGAAATTATTTTCTTACTTTCATTTTTAGATTGCTCATCATTAGTATATAGTAACACAACTGATTTTTGTATATTAATCTTATACCCTGCAACCTTGCTGAACTTGTTAGCTCTAGTAGCTTTTTTTCCTGATGTAGATTCTTTTTTTTTAAATCTTTTTTCTCTTTTCTTTTTTTTATTTTTTTTTCTACTGCAGAGTCCAACAAGGTCAATGATGTAGATTCTTTATTATTTGGTTTTATCTCCCTTCGTCACTTAGAAAATAAAATTCAGTATAATAATGATGATGATGATAATGTTGATGATATTGCTGCTGCTATCTGTACCACAAAATACCAACAGCCACCAAAAAGTCAAGACTTGCCAGAGGAGACCCCAAAGATATCTGAGCTGGAGACACAGCTCCTGGTCGAGTTCATAGACTCTTCCCTTTCTGCTCTTATATGACACTTTTGCTACTTATCATAGGGACAGGTTGCTATGGTGATACAAATATAAGGAGGATAGTGAAGGATTCTGCAAAGTGGAAGAGGCCTTAATTTATATGTTGTCCAGGGTTAGAGCTGGCACATCCCTTCCCTCAATGCCTAGGGGCACCCAGAGAGCATGGAGTGTCTCAAATTCTTCATGCCAGACTGGTCTCTGCTTTCATTGCTATCCTTGGAAAGTCTGTACAGCCTAAGACTACTGGGGAGGGGAGCTAGGTCTGGGGTGACCACCAACAACAGCCCAAGCAGTTGTAATTCCTTTACTGACACAGAGCAAATAATCTTCAAATTGTTCAGAAGCACAAGGTGCTGAAACATGGGCTTGGCCACCTGGGTTTGAATCCTAGCTTCATCTCTAAGGTGCTGTGTGATCTTGAGTCTCAGTTTTCCCACCTATAAATTGGGGCTGATAACATCCCCTTCTTATTAGGTACTGAGATGGCCAGTACAGAAGAGGCCAATAAGGTACCTCATCTAGTGCTTGGCACATGGTAAGTGATCAACAGTGTAGGCTTTTACTATTATTACTGGGCTGGTCACCCAGCCTGCCTTCAACTTCAGGACTAGGACACAGCTAGGGGACCCAATCCTTTCTGGTTCCTTCTTCCCGGTTCTGTTGGTGCCCTGCCCAGCCCTCTCCTTAGATATCTTTGCAGGACTGAGTCTGGCTGCCAGACTCTGCCCTTTGACTGTGCTCCTGGAATGACCCAACCTCCAGGGGTGGATGGCCCAGGAAGGCACGTGGCTCTGGAGTCAGACATCCCCACTTCCAGTCCTGGTGCCACCACTGAGCAAATGATATTTTTTATCTCTGAGCCTCACTTTCCTCCCCTGTAAGATGGGGATGACTATATTTATCTGATAATCTGCCATAAATATTAAACAAGGTAGTGTTGTTAGAGCAGCAAGCCTGTCCAGCTGCTCAGTAAATGCTTTTATTTTTTGCCAGGCTTTATGGAGCTGCTGGGGGTGAATAGGAGTCAGACTCGAGGCAGATGATGACTCTTATCATGTGACGAGCTCTGGTCCAGTTGTTCTGTGAGTGTAGAGAAGGGACCCTGCCTGCTAGGGCCCATGTGGTAGTGGGGGACCTGAGGAAGGCCTTCCAGAAAAGGACTCTACTGACCTCGAGGACACAGGGAACAAGGTTGGGGAGGGAGTCCTAGGCTGAGGGGATGGCATGAGCCAAGGCAGGGAGGCAAGAAGGAGCTTGATGAATTGGTGAATTCAGGGCGTCGATGAAGCTGGAACGGGGGTGTAGTGGCTGGGTCACAGAGGGCCTTGTAAGCCACCAACAAGACTGATTTTACCCAAGGGGAAATGAGGAACCAGCAAAAGGCTTACACAGGAAGTGATATGATCAGATTTTTATTGCAGAAAGATTTTTCTGACTGCCCTAGGAGTCTGGATGGAGGGGGGGTAGGAACGGGCACCTGTGCCTCTTTCTGCCACTCCAGACTGCCCCACAAACAGCTTGGGCCTCTAGGGCCTCAACCCACCTGTTCAAAGAACTAGATGCCAGGGGTTGTCCCTGTTCATGCTCCTGGTGGACAGAGATGTGGCTGGCTCAACACCGCCCCCTGGTGGCCAAAGGTGGGAATTTCTCCCCCTCCTCCTGCCAAGCAAGGCTGGCGGCAGGGGGTGTGGACTGGCCGCTGGCCCAGCGGCTCCTCCCCAGTGTGCTCAGCATCTCCCCGGTTGTCTGGACAGAGGGACCCAGGTTCACATCTTTCTTTATATTATGATGACAAGTCACTTCCTGTTCTGAGCCTCACTCTTCTCATCTGCAAACTGGGGGCGACGCTTCCTGCCTCAGCTTGGGCCTGGCACCCAGCAGGCATTCAGGAATGTGGCGCTGGCTGGCATGGTTACTTCCCGCTGAGAGGCACAAACGTCTAAGCAGCTTTCTGCAGTCCCCAGGCCTTCCCTCCACCCCAGGAACCCAGCACTTCACTCTGTCCCACTGTGCGCCCCCTGCCCCACGGTGGCACCATCTTCCCCACCCCCCCGAGAGGCAGGGCAGGGACACTGCTGGCAGCTGACCTGGGTGCTGGCTCCGACTCTTCCATTGGATACTGAGGCTTCGTGGCCTGTGGAGTGGGGCTATAACCCCTGTCTGCGTCAGGGTTTAATGTAAAGGGGCTGTGCAAACTGTAGAGCGCTGTGCCATGGAGCTCAGGTGAAGACCTGCTCTGGGTACCTGAGACGCTCTCACAGTGACATCCCCTCTGGCCAGGCTCCTTGGGAGGTGAGCTGGGCTGGGACAGGGGCACACTTCCAAGTGCCATCAGAACACGCCACAGGTCCCACCTGATCTCCACCTGCCTCACCCTGAAGACTGCGGGACCCTCAGCAAGGAGATGGGCTGGGAAGGGCGGGTCCTGCCCCCATGCCCTGAACAGGTGAGGCCTGAGTGTTTCCAAACACTTAATTTTTTTTTTTTTTTTTGGAGACAGAGTCTCACTCTGTTGCCCGGGCTAGAGTGCCGTGGCGTCAGCCTAGCTCACAGCAACCTCAAACTCCTGGGCTCAAGCGATCCTCCTGCCTGAGCCTCTGAGTAGCTGGGACTACAGGCATGCTCCACCATGCCCGGCTAATTTTTTATATATATATATTTAGTTGTCCAGCTAATTTCTTTCAATTTTTTTAGTAGAGACGGGGTCTCGCTCTTGCTCAGGCTGGTCTCGAACTCCTGAGCTCAAACGATCCTCCCACCTCGGCAAACACTTAATTTTTTTTCATTTTTTTCTTTCTTTTTTTTTTTTTTTTAAGCCAAAACTACAATTGGGCATCAAAACACTTAATTTTTGACCAAGAGTTTTCATCTGTGGCCTCCTGCCAAGATTTTTGCCATTCTTTACTGACAAGCGAGAAGGCTCTGTTTCGTAACCCGAATGATAAAAGAGTTTTATTCACAGCTATCTGATGTGCACACAGTTGTTCATGAAGAAACAGCAAATGTTACCAGCATTGCCCAAGGCCAGGAGAGCTCCTCTGGCTCCCTCAGACACCCCCGAGCCCCCGCCACCCACACCCCGTTCCTCAGTCTGGAAGGCTCGCCCGCGCCAGTCACCCCCACATCCAATCGCTGCCCCTTCAGGGTCACTGTCTCGGGCAAAGCACATCTGACCCCGTCAGGTTTCTTTGCTTGGCGCTCTTCCTCCCCCCGAATTCAGCTCCTGCCCCCCCCCAAGCACGCATGGTGATGACACCCCCACTTGCTAACTGACCACTGGAGTCACTTCCGCCTCCCTCCATGGGGCAAGCCTCCTGTTGGCACAGTTAGGTCATCCCAGTGTCCTCTGTGTCCCCTGGGGCCTGCAGAGCCTGGTGCTGGGCAGATACCCAGTAAACACTGAACATTAGGATGGCGAAACAAACTTTGGGCAAACCAGCACCCCCTCCGGGCGATTTCCTTTTTTTGTGTGTTTTTAAAGCGACAGTGTTAAGAGTTAGGGATGGGGTTGCTGAGGACAGATCCCCAGGGGAGCTCCCAATGTGCCCTGGCCCAGCTTGCCTGCTAGGAGGTCCTGCTTCCGCAGGTGACTGCTGAACTCCCCGTGTAACCCCTAGGCCACTAGGCGTCCTCCGCCAGCTCTGGGATTCACTCGCTGGTGCCTGCACCTGACCCCCTTGTCACTTGCCTCATGGCACTGGCTCTAGGCATTTAGTTTAGTTAGATTGTCTTGTATAGCAGCAGGGCCCCGTTCAGACTCCAGGCATGCGCACCGGTGAATGTCGCGGCTGACCCAGCTGCAGGGGCTGGGCTCCCAAGGACCCCACGGTGCTCACCTGAAGACTCCCACCTTCTCAAGCCTCATCATTTTCTCACCTAAAATAGGTCCTGGGTAACTGAGAAAGCCCCTATTAATTGGAGAAAGTGAAATCACAGAATCTGAGGGCAGGAAAGGGGCCGGAGCCTGGCTTCCTGCTTGCCAAGCACCTGGACAGGTGGCGTTTGCTGAGGCTTCTGGTCTCTGGGAGGGGCCTGGCATCTGGGATGCTACTGTGTTGCAACAGGGACTCCTTTTACAGGGACATCTGACCGACCTCTCACCCTCAGGGCCATCACTGGGTGGACAGTACTCTTTTGCCCTGTGAATGGGAACCCAGAAGGACAAACAGCAGGAGCAACGATATGGAGCCGTGGGCCCAGGTCTTCTGAGATACTGGTGGCCACTGGCCTGGCTCAGCCAGGGAGGAGGGGGCAGGCTGGGGAGGGGGCAGGGCAGCACAGCCTGGGCACCCAGGCTCTGGCTGATGGCTTCGTTGTCCCCTGGAGTCAACCCACACAGCCACACTGGGGGTGGAGTCCCACTTCTCCATTTCTGATTTTCCCTCCAAAGGCAGAAGCACAAGCTTGGACGGACCTGGAAGCTCTGCGGGAACTGGGACCCTCACCCCTGCCCCGTCTCCCCTGCCCATCCCTGCTGGCCTCCCGCCTGCAGAAAACAGGGCTTCTCTGCTCTCGAGGCCTGACGCTGTGCTCCCTGCAGGGCCCAGGGCCTGTGCACACAGCCCCAAGCTGGGACACCAGGTGTGGGCGAGTCCTGGAGTGGGTGGATCTTGTTGGGAGGGACGCGAGGGCAGCTTCTGCGGGCAGGACCCTTCCTCAGGGTTCTCACTGTCACTTCCATTCTCTGAATCTTCAGGGTTGCCTAGGCATTGGTTGTCCCCCTTCTGAGATGTGACACAGGATAGGTGGCTCTCTGTGGCCACCTTTAGCACCACCCTATTTGGAGGGCAGGGGCCCGGGGAGGGTGCAAAGGGTTTGGAGAGCACAGGCACAGAGGCGGTGGCCGAGATCTTCAGTGTTCCGGGGAGGGTCTCGTTGCCTTGAGACCCTGCAACTTCTCCTCGGAGGCCTTGTCGGGGTGCAGCACCTCCACAGTGTAGCTGAGCTTCTTGGCGTGCACCAGGCTGTAGGTGTTATCGAAGCGCAGGACGTCTGCAATGACAATGACAGAGAGGTGGTCAGGCAGAGCACGGCCCGGCACATCTGCACTCCTGGCGCCCCGCTCAGACCTAAGCCCGTGACAGTCTCCTTGGGCGACGCTCGTGCTACGTAAAGGAATGACAACCGCCAGCATGCACACGCCCCTTCTACGCACCAGGCACCACACTGCAAGCAGTCACAGCTCCCTGAATCCCTGAAGTAGCCCCGTGTGGAAGGTATTGTCACCTCCATTTTATAGAGGAGGAAGCAGACTTAGAGAGACGATGCGACTTTCCAGTGATCACAGAGCAACGAGGGGAGGGACTGGGTTTCTCTTATCCTGACATCCCGAGGCAGGGAGGAGCCCTGCTTCCCCGGAGGAAAGGACCGAGCTGGGGAAGCCGCTCTTCCGTCTTGCTGAAGGCATTTCCTTCAATGCCAAGGTCTGTCGTGAATTGTGGGACTTGGGGAGGCAGGCAGATGTCTCGTCTCCACTCTCCTGACTCTCCCTTGCCACAAGGGAGCCCATGGCTGCTTACGTACCTGTCTCTTCGCCTGACAAGCCTGGTGTGGGGACTTCCCAGGAGATGACCCCAAGGCCCTGGGCTCTGAACCCCGGCTCTTCCTCCACAATGAGTCTCTGCCCTTGCGCTCACATGGACGGGCCACTCCTCAGCTCCCTGACCCCAGAAGACAGCTCCACTGGAGCCCATGGCATGTAGGAGCTGACACAGTCCCCACACCCTCCCTGAGAGCCGGAAATAGAGGGCAAACAGGGGGCAGAGACGGTCAGCCCATTTCTCCACCACGAGGAGGAAAACAACTCCAGTGAACCCGCAGCTCTTACAGACACCAGCCTTGAGGCAGGTGAGGCTCCCGTCCTCGGGCACCATGTGAGCGTTGTAGCGCTGGCTGGGCAGCACCTCCATCATCTCCCCTGCCCGCTGCCGCTCCCCCATCTTAGTCTTCAGGAAAACCCCAAAGCCGATGTCCCCACCATCTGATGCGAACTGCCACCTGCCATGGACGACAGAGCCCCAGTGACGACCACCTGCCTGGGCTCGGGAGCCCCTCCCAGCTGTGCCCAGGTGTGGAGCGGCCACTGTCCCTACCTGAGCACACAGCCTGGGAACAGGATCTCATTCTCCACCTGCAGGGAGGAGCCGCGGCCCACGGACTTTGTGTGCTCATACTGAGCCCTCACCTGGTTGCGCAGGTAGTAGCTCTTGGGCACCTCGCCCCCGTAGTTGATCTGTGGACGAGGGTGGGTGAGTGGGCACTGGACCACGCTGTCTCCCCTCCTCCCCACCCTCTGGGCTCCCTGTACCTTGGTCAAGCACTTGGGGTTGCCATCGGGGTCCGTCATGGTCCCCCCAAACTCCACGGGCAGCTGGTCAGGGCTGATGAACTTGGTCAGCTCCTGCTTCCAGTTGTCTGTGTGGGGGCAGGACAGGGGCTCCGAGGGGGCTCAGGAGGCTCAACAGAGGGCAGCGGGGCCGAGCCCAATGAGGAGACTTCCTATGTCCTTGGCTTGCTCCCCTGGGTTCTGCTCTTAAGAGCACCCAAGAGCTTTACATGGCTCCCAGGACAGGGTCTAGGACCCCAGGCCTTGCCGGTGCACCCAGAGGCTGATGGGGTGGGCCAGGGTCAGTGCCTGAGTCAAGCGGAGGAGCCAGGGAGAAAGGGGCTCTTAGCACTGGCCTCTGCTTCCCAGGCAGATGCAGACAGGGGCACAGCCAGAAGCCAAATCACTCACCTCCCAGAATCACTATCTTCCTGTGTGTCTCCTCACTCATGAAGGACTTGACCAAGTTGAAGGCCACGGGGAACAGTCTGGAGGCTGAAACACATGAAAGTCCCTTGGGGAGCTAGACAAGCAAGGACTCAGGTATATAAAGCCACGGCCAAGGGCATGTGCTGGACAGGAGTTGGACAGATATGGATTCCACCATTCCTTCCTGTGTGATTTTCAGCTAATTACTTACCCTCTCTGAGTCTTAGTGCTATTAACTGTAAAATGGAGATTAAATAAGGTATGTGCAACACTGGGCACAGTGCCTGGCTCTCAGTAAACAGCTGCCTCCCCGAACCCAGTCGTAAGGTCTTGGGCACAAGCTGGCACCACCGTCAGCAAAGTTGATTCCAAAATGGTAACTCTACCTTTCCACACTCGAGGTTTGCCCAGGTTACCCTTGAATCCTCTTGGGTGTAAGCAGATGTGGTGACTGCATTAGACCTCCTGTCCCACCCTGAATAACTCTTACACATGGAGTACTGTCTGTGGGCCAGGCTCTGTGTCTTCTCTGCAGACTGTCGCATTTAATTTCACAGCTATCTTATGGGGAGGATGCCCTTGTAGCCCCTTTTTACAGAGTGGGAAAACTGAGGCTCAGTGAGGTTAAATAGACTCAAAGTCATAGAGCTGGCTAGATTTGAACTCAGGTCACCTGATTCCAGAGCACACGTGGTGACCCCCTCACTACACAGGCCATCTTGGACAGGGGCCAGCCCCACCCAAAGTGTGTCTATCAACCAGCACGGTCCATGGATGGTGTGTTACCAGTCCACATCGAAATAAGTAAAGCAATAACAGCAAACATTTAGAAACTTATAACTTAGTTGAGATTGCTGCAATAGACCAGCCACGCCTTTGTATATTGCAAAAGTATCCGTCTGTGACAGACTGGAACTACAGATTGAAAATAGAAACCAAATAAACAAAAAACTGGTTCTTCACAAAGGATGATTTGAGAAGCCCTAAACTCGATGGCATACCTACTATCCTCACCCTCCCCAGGAGGTCATCCTGGTCATGGGCTCACCTCGAATAACAATTAAATTCTTCAGCATCTCAGGATAATTTGCTTCCAGTATGGCAAAAAACTGTGGAGTCAAGATGAGTCTGGTCAAGGCCATGTTCTAGCATCCCCTACCCCTGGGTTGCTGTGGCCTCTGATGCTGCTGAGACAAGAGGCCTGTCCCCAGCCCATATCGCCTTCCCCGTAAATGTGTGCTTCCTCCTCTGTGTTATTCTTTCTCCTTGGAGGGTGGACCCCGGGCTAGTGTCATTGCCTGGCACCCCTGCTCCTCCACGGACCGAGGTTCCCAGGCTGGTGTGGGCAGCAGCTCCCTACCAGCCCGGGAACCTTGCTGCTCCAGTGTCAAGCTGGCTGCCCACCTTACCTGCTGGTAGACCTCCACAGCTGGCTTCCACAGGTGTTTCAGGCTCAGCCCCTCGATGTCAAACACCATCAGCACCGTCTCGATCTTTCTGCCCAGCTGCACAGGACAGAGCAGGTACATTGCTCACGCAACAGCAGCTCCAGCTGGGAGAACTTAGCCAGGGAGACTCAGGCACTTCTCCCTGCTGCCCTGCCACCCCACCCACCCTGGCAGCCCGCAGTGTCTTCCAAACAGATGGAGCCCATCTAGGTTCTGCGGAGATGCCGCATCTAAGCCCTGGCACAGTCCGATTCGTGGTGTTATCACATTTTGCTCAACACCACTGCCTGGAGTAAGTTAACCATAGAATCGAAGACATCATTCATTACGCATTGGGCATCTTTATGTACAATAATAGACTATGTCAGCCAGTGTTCTGTGGTCCCACGGCTGTGTCCAAGCTAGAGCTTCGCTGCTGGCAGGCTGCATGGCCTTAGGCCAGTTTTTAACCCCTCCAATCCTTAGGTTCTTCCTCTGTAAAATAATATTAATACCAGAGAATTCCACGTTCTGATAGAATTTCTGTGAGAATCCAATGAGATAATGCACAAAGAGCCCAGTGCCTGCCACGTGGCAGGTCCCTGATAGATACTAGCAGATAGTATTAGTGTCATTGTCACCGTCATTATGAGCTCTAACCAGGAGCATCCATGACGTGGGAGAAGCTGCATCAGCCCAACAAGATCAGCTCCTTGTTTGAGAGACGGACATCTTTTCACACTTGCCACTGAATACAGTGTTTGCAATTCACGCATGCTTGCCACGGGTCTCTGTTGAGGGACTATTTTGTGTCTAGCCTCGTGCCAGGTGTTGGTGATGCAGGCCCTGCCCTCGTCATGTGGAGTCTGATCCTGCCACAGTGACACACCAGCCCCAACCAGGGGGGTCTTCCTCCTGAGTGTATCTAGAAGCTTAGACCGACAAAACCAACAAGGCCACACTCGGCACTAGATTCACTCTGAAGGACACAGAGGGTCAATGGACAGCTCAGGGACAACGGCATGAGATCTGCAAAGGTGGACATGGAGTCCTTCTTGGCGTAGAAGCCGCATGCCCCATAGGGCTCAACATTTTTTTTTTTTTTTTTTTTGAGACAGGGTCTTGCTCTGTTGCCCAGGCTACAGTGCCGTGGCATCAGCCTAGCTCACAGCAACCTCAAACTCCTGAGCTTAAGCAATCCTCCTGCCTCAGCCTCCTGAGTAGCTGCAACTACAGGCATGCACCACCATACCCGGCTTATTTTTTCTATTTTTGGTAGAGACGGGGTCTCGCTCTTGCTCAGGCTGGTCTCGAACACCTGAGCTCAAACGATCCGCCCGCCTCGGCCTCCCAGAATGCTAGGATTACAGGCATGAGCCACCGCGCCCCGCCATGGCTCAACATTTTTTGTAGCAACTCCATAGTAGCTCGCAGGGTCCCACAAGGGACGTGCCCAGTTTCCGGGGCCCCTGCTTTCAGGGGTGCGCACCAGGTGTCTATAGTTATGCAGTTTACACTGAGGGGACGTCTCTTCCAGAAGCAAAGCTGACTGTCCACCATTCCCACGGTTCTAGGGGACAGAGCTGCACCCAAGGTCAGTGTCTCATGTAGAGGCTTTGGTGGCCCTCACTCACGCCAGCCGTGTCACACATATGCTAGCTGCTCATGGATGGGCAACGGTGGGAGAAGCCCGCATTCCCCAAGAGCTCTGAGCGCCGAGGGCCGGGGAAAGGGGGGTCATAGGCTGCCACCCTTTAGGCAGACGAGGTCCACCGTGCACCCCCACCCAGCTGCCCACCTTCTCGCTCTGCAGCGCACACTCCTGCAACAGCAGCTCGCAGACCTTGATACGCTTCTGGATCAGCTCCCGCCTGGAGGCCGACAGGAGGAGACCCTTGGGGTCAAGGGTCCCGATGATGTCGAACCACACAGGGCAGCCTTCACAGTCGTAGCCACACAGGCCACCCGAGTCGTACAGCTGGATCACCTGGGCATGTGGGTAAGGTCCCTGCTCCATCAGGTAGCTGGACATGGGGGGGAGGGCATCAGGTGGCCTGGGGATGCTGCATGGGGCTCACCTCCAGTGGCTGCCAAGAGAGGATGTTGTCCAGGTCTTGTTGCTTCCGGAACTCCACGTGCTGCAGGGACATGGCAAGAGCTAAAGACTCTGCCTGTCTCCAAGGCCTCTGTGGGGCACCTGGGGACACCAGGCCAGGTCCCTCTGCCCACAGCAGCCAAAATCCTGCCAGAGCATACCTAGGCTCCACCAGCACAGCCCTGGGGATGGGGACAGGAGGAGGGCTGGGGGGACCCACGTCTGATGCAGAAAGGATCCGAGGAGGAAGGAAGAAGCATGAGAATGGGGTAGGGCGAGAGTCCCTGCTCTTTGTCCTCATCCCTGGGCGACGTGTGTGGGACACCAAGGCTAACAGAGCCTCACCTGCCGGAGCATGTTCTCGGATTTCTGCAGGTCAAAGTTCCGAGCTGCAAGAAGATGAGATGATAAAGAGACTCAAGGCGAGAAGAGACTCAAGCCTGGATCTAGAATGAGCTTGTGAGGGACATAATGAGGGTGTCCCCAGCCTGTTCCTCCTGACACCCTGAGAACATATTGAGGGTCTGAAACACATAGAGGGTTTTTGTTGTTGTTGTTGTTTTTTGAGACAGGGTCTCACTCTGTGCAGTGGCATCAGCCTAGCTCACAGCAACCTTAAACTCCTGGGCTCAAGTGACCCTCCTGCCTCAGCCTCCTGAGTAGCTGCAACTACAGGCATGCGCCACCATGCCCAGCTAATTTTTTCTATTTTTAGTAGAGATGGGGTCTCGCTCTTGCTCAGGCTGGTCTCAAACTCCTGACCTCAAGCCATCCTCCCACCTCAACCTCCCAGAGTGCTAGGATTACAGGCATGAGCCACAGCTCCTGGCCTGGAAATGTTTGGTTTTTTTTAAAAAAAAGCAAAGATCTTTAATCCTCTAGGAGACTTTGGAGGACCCTTGATTTCAACTTTCCAGTCTTTTTTAAACTGTTCATTCTAGAGGCTGATCTAGCCTATAATATTTGATGTCCTCCCCAAGGAAGCAGAGACCCCGCCCCACAGTGTTAGGGGTAGTGAGAAGCATGGGATTTTGAATCAGACCAATTTGGGCTTAAATTCTAGTTTTGCCGTTTTATTTCCTGTGCAACCTCGAGCAAGTCACTTACCTTCTCTGAGCCTTAGTTTTTTTAAATCTGTGAAATGAGAATATCTTTTTCTAATTATTTAAAGAAGAACATGAAAAAAAGTATGTAAAGGGCTTGGCTCACAGTAAGTTCTCAGCCAGTGGTAGCTATTGTTGTGATTACTTATTTTGAAGCAATAGATACACTTTAATTGAAAACATAATGCTCTATTTTGGAAATGCTGTGGAATTTGGCACTGATGAAGCTGCAACGAGATGTAGGGTCAGACATTTTCAAATTGGAGGGGCCTGAGACGCTCTCCAGACCTCCTCTGCTCTGATCATGAACCTCCAGAAATAACTACGGAGGCCACCAGCACAGCCTTGATTATCTCCCATGATGGGGAGCTCACTACCTCAGCAGGCAGCCCACTCCATTCCTCAGCCGCTTTGACTAAGCACAAATCCGCCCCACAATGATTCCAGCCCCATCATCAGAGGTCAAACAAATATATGTAATCATTTGTCAATGGGGCAACCCCACAAAAACTTGAATTTGAGCCATCAAGTTCACCTGCCTGATCCTTGTTCTGAGCTATATACTCATTCAAACCTTCTTCCGTGTTAACACTGTCCAACAGAACTTTTTGGGTCAATGCTGTCCAAAAGAACTTTCTGCGATAGTGGAAATGTCTTCTTATACCTGAGAAGCTCAATTCGGCACCCACTAGCTGCCTGTGGCTACGGAGCCATTGGAATGTGACAAATGGGACTGAGGACCTGAAGTTTTAATTTAAATTAATTTTAATTTTCATAGTTATATGTGGCTAGAGGCTACCAAATGGTACAGTTCTATATAGTTCACGGATTTTAAGGTTTTTGCTGTACAGATTTTGTGTGTTCTAGGTTAAATCCCTGGATATTTTATGGGCTTTGTTGCTATGTTGAATGGTATCTGATTTTTATAGTTTGCAGTTGGATATCTCTATGCATAGAGAAATGCTACTGATTTTTATATCTGCCATTAATGCTGAACTTTCTCTTTACTTCTAGAGCTTTCCTGTAGATCCTGTTGGTTTTCAAGGGAGATGAGCAATTTATCTGCAGATATTTTAACTCTTTCTTTCTAGTCCTTATACCAATGACTATTTTTTCTTTCCTTATAACATTGGTAAAGGTCTCCAGTCCTATGTTTAAACAGTAAATATTGATTGATGTCATCATCATCCTTTCTTTGTTCCTGATCTTTAAGTAAATGAATCTAAAATTTCACCTTAAGCATTAAATTTAGTAGAGTATGTTTGCTACATAACCATTACTAAGTCAAGGAAATTCTCTTCTATGCTAAGATTGGTAAGACTTCCGTTCTGTCTTATAAATAAGATTTGAACCTTTTCAAGTGCTTTTTTTTTTTTTGCATGAATTGAGATAGCCACATAATTTTTTCTTTGTAACTATATTAATGTTTTGAACATCACTGATAGATATTTTGATGCTGAACTGTTCTTGCATACCTAAGATAAATTCTCCTTGATCATGCTACATAATTTTAATACCCCATTGGATGCTATTATGTAAATTTATTTAAACTTCTTTATACGTACAGTAATAAGCAGAACAAGACTAGAATTTTCTTTCTTTTTCTTTTTATTGTGCTGATCTAGCTTCGGAATCAAACTTAACCAAGCTCATAAAGTAACTTTCACTCTTTCATATATTCTAAAGCAACTTAAATAATTTGTATAAGAGAGGAATTAAGTGGTCTTGAAACTTTAGAGAAATTTACCTGTAAAGCGATTGGAGTCTGAGTTTTGCAAAAGGGGAGGTTTTTACTACCATTTTAATTTCTTTAAAATGCATTGATCTGTTGAGGTTTTCTATTTCTTATTGCTGTGTTTTGGCCTTCTATATATTTTTTTCTAGGCATGTACAGATTTCATTTAGATTTTCAAAGTTGTTAGTGTTCAGTTGTTCGTAATATGCTTTTATTGGCTTTTTAAACAATATCTGTGGTGTCTATAGGAGATTTTCCTATTGCGAACCAGTGTGTGGTTCTCTATAGACGGTATTTGGACACTGCTGATGGGATATGACAATAGATTTTTTTTTATTAGCACCTACTATGTGCCAAGCTGAGGGCTCTGAGGCAGGCACAGTTCCTGCCCTCATGGAACTGTCATCTGAGTGGGACAGACGGACACAGATGTGGGATGGAGGGAAAGAAGACCAGAGGGAAAGGACTGCAGAAGGAAGGTCAGGATGTCCCCTCAGCGTGAGGGGATGAGCCTCTGCCAGGCTCTGGCCCAGTGATCACCTCCCCTTGGCCTGTATCTTGGGCTAGCAAGGCAGGGAGTGCTGGAGGTGATGCTGACGTGGGCAATGGGGCCGTGTCAGCAGGGTCTGTTGCCCACGGCAGGAAGTGGGAGGCATCGGGACACCGGCCACCCACCCTTCAATCTTGGAGACTCTTCTTTTCCCGTGACCCAGCAGCCTAAGGTGCCGCTGATCTCTCTCCTTTATAAAGGGCACCCCAGGTAACACTTGAAACCTGGTTTTTAAACTCAAAAAGACTCCAAGGAGAAGAGGGGCTGATGCTGTATCAAGGGGCTTCAAGAAATCCACTGTCCCAGCTCCCTCTTAGCCCAGGCTGGGGACAATGACGTGTTCATTTATTTAAAAAAAAAAAAAAAGCCAAGGTGGCTCATGCCTGTAATCCTAGCACTCTGGGAGGCCGAGGAGGGAGGATCACTTGAGCTCAGGAGTTCAAGACCAGCCTGAGCAAGAGCGAGACCCCGTTTCTATTAAAAATAGAAAAATCAGCCAGGCTCAGTGGTGCACACTTGTAGTCCCAGCTACTCGGGAGGATGAGGCAGGAGGATTGCTTGAGCCCAAGAGTTTGAGGTTGCTGTGAGCTAGGCTGACGCAACGGCACTCACTCTAGCTTGGGCAACAGAGTGAGACTCTGTCTCAAAAAAACTAAAATAAAAAAAAAAATAGATTGCTTTTTGTCTTTGTGCTAGTATGAACACTGCACAAAGGATGTATTTATTCTTGCACCTACATCTGTGTGCACTTGACAGATTAAGAAATATGATTTAGGCCTGGCGCGGTGGCTCACGCTTGTAATCCTAGCTCTCTGGGAGGCTTGCAGGGGGAGGGGGGGCAGGGTATCGCCAAGGTCAGGAGTTCGAAACCAACCTGAGCAAGAGCGAGACCCCGTCTCTACTAAAAATAGAAAGAAATTAATTAGATAACTAAAAATATATAGAAAAAATTAGCCGGGCATGGTGGCGCATGCCTGTAGTCCCAGCTACTTGGGAGGCTGAGGCAGAAGGATTGCCTGAGCCCAGGAGTTTGAGGTTGCTGTGA
>CAUYPO010035591.1:0-37122 GCA_963574435.1 Cheirogaleus major
AAAAACCTCCCCAAACGGAAAAGTCCTGGGCCAGATGGCTACACTTCAGAGTTCTACCAAACATACAAAGATGAACTCATACCTATATTACAGAAACTATTCCATACCATTGAGAAAGATGGTATCCTTCCTAACTCATTCCATGAAGCCAATATCACCTTGATACCAAGGCCAGGAAAGGACACAATAAAAAAAGAAAATTACAGAGCGATATCCCTCATGAATATAGATACAAAAATCCTAAATAAAATTTTAGCAAATAGAATGCAGCAGCACATCAAAAAAATAATTCACCATGACCATGTGGGCTTTATTCCAGGGATGCAAGGCTGGTTCAACATACGCAAGTCTATAAATGCAATTCACTTCATAAATAAAATCAAGAACAAAGACCATATGATTCTGTCAATAGATGCAGAAAAAGCATTTGACAAAGTCCAATACACCTTTATGATGAAAACTCTTAACAAAATAGGCATAGATGGCTCATACCTTAAAATTATCAAATCCATATATGACAAACCCACTGCTAATATCATTCTAAATGGGAAAAAATTGAAATCATTCCCTCTTCGAACTGGAACTAGACAAGGATGTCCACTATCTCCTCTTCTATTCAACACAGTACTCTAAGTCTAAGCTATAGCAATCAGGCAAGAGAGGTATTATGGGTATCTAAGTGGGGACACATGAGATCAAACTCTCCTTCTTCGCCGATATGATATTATACCTAGAAAACCCCATGGACTCATCCAAGAGACTCCTAGATTTAATAAATGAATTTGGTAAAGTTTCAGACTATAAAATCAATATACACAAATCAGAAGCACTCATATATGCCAAGAAACATCAAGCAGAAACTCAAATCAAAAGCACAATACTCTTTACTATAGCCCCAAAGAAAATTAAATATTTAGGAGTATACTTAATGAAAGATACGAAAGATTTATACAAAGAGAACTATGAAACACTAAAGAAAGAAATTGCAGATGATTTAAACAGATGAAAAAATCTACCTTGTTCATGGATTGGTAGAATCAGTATTGTTAAAATGTCAATATTACCAAAAGTGATCTACAGAATTAATGCAATCCCCATCAAAATACCACCAGCATTCTTTACAGAACTAGAAAAAATAATTCTTCACTTTGTATGGAATCAGAAAATACCTCATATACCCAAAGCAATTTTAAGTAAAAAGAACTAACTGGGAGTCATCAGTCTTCCTGACCTCAAGCTGTATTATAAATCAATAATAGTTAAATCAGCCTGTGAATGGCACAAGAACAGAAGCATTGATATCTGGAATAGATCTGAGATACCAGAGATGAAACCCTCAGTATACAGTAACCTAATCTTTGATAAACCAGACAAAAATATACAATAGGGAAGAGAATCTCATTCAATAAATGGTGCTGGGAAAACTGGTTAGCTACATGCAGAAGATTGAACCAGGATCCCTACCTCTCGCCTCTCACAAAAATTCACTCAAGATGGCTAACAGATTTAAACCTAAGGCATGAAACCTTAAGAATCCTAGAAGAAGATGTTGGGAAAACCCTATCAGACATTGGTCTGGGCAAAGAATTTCTGAGGAAGACCCCCAAGGCAATCCTTGCAGCATCAAAAATAAACAAATGGGATCTCATCAAATTAAAAAGTTTCTGCACAGCCAAGGAAACTATCATCAGAGCAAATAGACAACCCACAGAATGGGAGAAAATATTTGATCTCTGCACTTCTGATAAAGGTCTAATAACAAGAATCTATCTAGAACTTAAAAGGATTAACAACAAAAAATCAAACAACCCTATTAAGAAATGGGCAATGGAAACAAACAGAAACTACTCCAAAGAAGACAGAATAATGGCCTGCAAACATATAAAAAAAATGCTCAACATCTCTTACATCAGAGAAATGCAAATCAAAACCACAATGAGATACTACCTAACCCCAGTGAGAATCACATGTATCAAAAAATCCCAAAACAACAAATGCTGGTGAGGATGTGGAGAGACAGGAATACTCTTACACTGCTGGTGGGACTGCAAATTAGTGCAACCTTTGTGGAAAAGAATTTGGAGATACCTCAAACAGCTAGAAATAGAAATACCATTCAATCCTGCAATAGCATTGTTGGGCATCTACCCAAAAGAGCATAAGTCATTCTATTACAAAGACATCTGCACCAAAATGTTTATTGCAGCACAATTCACTATTGCAACGTCTTGGAAACAACCCAAGTGCCCATCAATTCAGGAATGGATAATTAAAATTTGGTATATTATCACAATGGAATATTACTCAATTCTAAGAAACGACAGTGAATTACCACCATTTATGCTATCCTGGATTAAGCTTAAGCCTGTTATCCAAAGTGAGGCAACACAAGACCAGGAAAATGGGCTCCACATCTATTCGCCATCAAATTGGTTCTGACTGATTAAAACTATGGTGCTCAAATGATGGTAGTACTCACCAGGGAGTCAGGGGTGGAGATCCACATCCTTGGGATATGGCGAGCATTGTGGGGGGAAAGGAAATACCTCTAACCCTTCTTAGGGAGAGGCAAAGAAGTACAATGTAACCAAAATGTCAAAAAAAAAACTCTTAGCGGGTGGTGGGCAGGTGGGGGGAGGGGAAGAGTATATACTTACATAATGGGTGTGACATGCTTGAAGCTCTAGCACAGCGGGGAGGGGGTTGGCAAGAGCAATATATGTAACCCTAACAATATCTGTACCCCCATAATATAATGAAATAAAAGAAAAAAAAATAAAGAAATCTTTAAGAATCTAAGATGAGAATGTTTAGAGTGAAAGATGTATGAAATATAATATTGTGCTTAATAAAATATGTGTGTCTTTGTACTACCAGAGACTCCAGTGGGAAGCCAGGTGGTGTCAGTAGATAGGGTGTAGGGCCTAAATCTCATGTCATATACAAGGCATTTATTGAATCAGATGATGGAAATCATGGGCAAATAATTCACATGAGAAGGACATGGTCAATTTATATGTTAGATTGATCATTATATGATAATCAAATGATAGATTAATGGTACAAAATTTGAGGAAGAGAAACAAGTCAGGAAGCTGCTAAAAAGCTATGATAGAAATAGAGAGGAAGGAACACACTTAGGAAAGATTTAGGAAGACAAGTTTCAAGACTTGAATATATTTGTATATGTAAGAAATGAGGAGAGAATAATCTCATGTTTTCTAGGCTTCTGGTGTAGAGGCTGGCTTTGTGATATTTTTCAACTGACCTATTCCCTTACCTGCTTTGACTTTCACTTTACTTTGAATGTGCAAGAACTTCAGTCTTGACTTAGTACTTTAGAGACAATATAAAATAGAAGTTAAAATAAGCAACTTTGAAGTAAAACAAACCTAAATTGAAGTCCTAGCTATGTCATTTTATTAACTAACTGTATTATTCTTTTACTTACTAGCCTTATTACTTTGGGCAAGATATTAATATTAACCTATGTTAGACCCAGTTTTTGAATCTTTAAAATTGTGTGGTTTTGTAAAGATAATGCAGTGATCTAATTTTGTAAGGTGCTTAATATGGTCCATGAAACATAAGTCATCAAAAAAGTGATGTCTGCTGTCATTGATGCTCACTAAGAAATGTAGTTAAAGGAAACTTCAGATGTGATTAAAGATTTCAATGTAAGCAGCTCCTCTCCTGGGATCATGACCAATACTTCTATTGTCTCCCTTAGCAAATGACATCGTGTTGATATACAGAAGGTACTTAAGAAATATTTGTCCAATGAGTGCAAAAATGAATGCATGTTCCTATCCATCCTCCAGAAGATAAAGAAGACTCCAACTTGCTGTTACACTCATGTATTTAAACTTAAAGAAATTTTACCTACAATACTGCATGCTCTGATACATGTTAAATGACAAGGTAGAGTTTCCAGTAATGAGATTGGGGAATGCCATCACTCCATAAGCACTGACGCCAGGTTCATTGCAATTCAGCACTATAGTATGGGGGTTTGGGATGCGTAATTTAGTGCTACCATTATTGCTTTTATATGAAAAGAGACTTAGAATTGGAGGTATTCACTCACCAGCTTTCCTGGAGTGTCCTTGTTTCAGGAATGGGTAAGTGGTTTCTCTGGGCCCTCACTAACATCTAGATCTCATGTACCAACTTTCTACATTACAGGAACCCAGCAACTGATTATGGCTGTCAGATTGGTAAAAGGGAAGACTATTTCCCAATTCTGAATATAAACATGAAGCTGAATCACTATAAAATTTTCCTTCCATTTAGGAAAAAAAAATGAAACTGAAAATGGAAATCTTCTGCAGATCCTGTTTTGACCTTAATTCTACACTTAACACCATTCCAAAGTGTTTTCAAATGATTGAGCAAGCAGGCAATGAATTAAAAAAAAAATGAATCACTATGTTTTAATAGGGTAGCCCTACTGTGCCTAATATAGGTGGTAGGAAACACTACAGCCAATTAGATATCACATCACTCATGATATAATACTGAAATAATGCTAGCATAACAAAGTATAACAAAGCATCAACTGAAAAAGGACAATGATTGAGAAACTTTTTAGAATGTTTAGGGAAGATTAAAGTATAACGTGACTTATAGTTGTAAGCTGTCTGGTTCTTTACCAAATAGACTGAACATCAAGTCTTCACTTAATGTCTTGAATGATCATCAGAAAATATGGAATGCCATAAGGCAGTGGATTTCACTGCCATGGCTAAAGGAACATCTACATCACTGACTCTGACAGCTCCAAGTTATGGCTCATTTCTAAACTTGGCAGTGCTTCCAGAATTCTGATTCAACTAGAAATAAAATGATCTGAGTGAACACTTGACCCAAGACCAAGTGTCAAGAGGTAAAAAGAATGTCTAGGGAAGACACTGTGCTTAAGATTCTCTTTCCTGTTACTCACTCAAAAGCACAACCATATATATTTGGGTGTTCCTTGCGCTATGAATGCATATTATTTTGTTATTTGTCTCTTACTGAAATGCTTTTGGATGTATATGGATGTGTCAATATCTCTAACTATCTATGATACTTTGTCATGTCCTGAGAATCAGAACATTGAAAAAGTGTCTGGCACATGATAGGTAATGTATTTAATGGAGGGGATTTATTCATAGACTTAAGTGTTCTGAGATATTGTTGGCCATAATAAAAGATGCAGATATCTGGCAGAAAAAATTATCATATTCAATGAGAAATAAAACCACTTCAGAACCTTCATTTTAAGAGTATAGACTGAGTCCATGCTTATAATCTTCCATTCCTCTTGATCCCTGGAAATGATACTTATTTTAAAAACCACAACTGAAGAAAAACAAGAAGAGTAACTCATAGCTGACAAAAAATAAATCATATGAAGATTCCTACTAGATATATGGAAGACAAGATCACATGGAAACTTTTGACAAATGTAATAAAATATTAAAATCAGTATCTTTCTGTCTCAGTTTCAACTAATAACACCAAAGAAGAGAATAATTACCAAGAATAATTGCCTCTTAAAGGCTAAAGTATAATGTTAAGCCTTGCATGAAGGGCATGATAAAAAGTTATAAAGCATGTTCTGCCATCTGTTGCTCCCTACAAAACTGCAGTGAGAATTGATGGGAGAGACTTCCAGAGAGAAATTCTTTGAAGATACTGGTCAGTGTCCCTTTTGAGAGAAGCATAGGTTTTGGGAAGAATACAGTGCATACCAACAGTTATCTCCAAAGCACTCAGAAAGCTTGGATTCATGTCCGAAGTTTGGAAGGTATGGACAAGTGGTTTACCTTTAATAGGTGAGTTCTAATGGCATTTGATGGACTTGAGCTGGCAGAGAAAAAGAAGGTTGTTGAGAGATAACTATTTTCTACTTATAACACATTATCCTGAGAACAAGATGTGGGCCCACATGAGGAAGCCAATCTGGAGTTGTTTTCAAAGGAAAACTGCCCAAGAAGAACACTTGAAAAGCATGAACTCTCCCAAACTAAATAAAAGATATGTTGCCAAGAGCTCAAATGAGTGGAGAAATTTTAAGTGGTCAGCTGGACAAGATTATGTCCCATAGCCCAGGAACTGCAATTCAAGGTCTCTAAAATTGCTGTAAATGCAACCCAAGAAAGAAAGGGTCATTTTTGAAATTATACAACACCTGGAAGGCTCCATTGTTAGATCACAATGGAAGACCCTATATGCTACTTTCTTACCTCTCCCTCTCCCAGAACCTGACGCAGGAGGGTCCAGAACAGTCTAGGCTACAATATTACAGATGAGTAAACTGGATTAGAGTTTGCACAATTGTCATATCATTAGTAGTTTGACTTAGATTTTCACAAATGTGGGAAAAAGAATTGTTTATTATGCAACAACAACTACAAAAAGGTATTGGATGCTCAGAAATTTTATCTGAGAGGCAATATTGAATTAGTCTATGGAAAAGATCTAAAGAGAAAATCTGCAAAAAAATGTTTTAAAAACTTTAAAAAAAATGTTTAAAGCAGCACAATTCACAATAACAAGATGTGGAAACAACACAAGTGGCCATCAATACATGAGTGGATTAATAAAATTTGATTTATGTATACCAGGGAGTACTAATCAGCCACCTCTTATATTATCCTGGATGGAGCTGGAGCCTATTCTCCTAAGCGAAGTATCATAAGAATGAAAAAAAGCACCACATATACTCACCATCAAATTTGTACTAAATGATCAACACTTATGTGCACATATGGAAGTAACATTCATCAGGTGTTGGGCACGTAGGAGGAAGGAGGCCTAGATGGGTATGTTCACACCTAATGGATGCAATGTATACTGTGTGGGCATGAGCACCCTTGTAGCTCAGACTTAGGTGGTGCAAAGACAATATATGTAACCTAAACATTTGTAGCTCCATAATATTCTGAAATAAAATAAAATAAAAATAAATAAAAAAATAAAATGACTTCATGGCCCGACACAGTGGCTCACACCTGTAATCCTAGCACTCTGGCAAGCCAAGGCATGAGGATAGCTTGAGGTCAGGAGTTTAAGACCAGCCTGACCAAGAGCAAGACCCTCATTTCTACTAAAAATAGAAAAATAAGCTGGGAATGGTGGTGCTCACCTGTAATTCTAAGCCACTCAGGAGGCTGAGGCAGGAGGATGGCTTGAGCACAGTAGTTTGAGGTTGCTGTGAGCTAGGCTGACACCATTGCACTATAGCCCAGGTGAGAGAATGAGACCCTGTTTCAAGAAGATAAAATAAAACAGTGGGAGAACTTATGATGTTTATTTCTCTTGTGTCCTTCAACATTCAACTCATTTAATAACTTGATCATAGAAAAATAATGTTGCAGAAATAAGGTTTTTGCCTGAAAGTGGTGGAATCTAGGCACAAGAGTAACTCAGGTGAAATTAATGTGAATATGAAATGCTGTTCTTAAGCAGGAGAAACTCTTATGTGTGTACATGTGCATGCACACACACACACACACACACAGAATAGATCGAGGGGGTCTGATAAGACAGGTGGATAGAAGAGATTCTGAAAGCTAATGATGTCTTGGAAGAACCCAAACCCAAAGGACTGTTACCTAGATAACCCACTCCAATGAAGAATGGAAGAAAGAGAATGCCTCCCTTTTTTAATTCTCCATTCTCACTATAAATGAGACAGAATATCCATGCAGAATACCATGGCCTGAGTTCCAAGCACACTTCCATAAGCAGATTCAGGATATAGTCTAAAATTGGCTTAATATTGGTAATTACTAAATATTTGAGAAAAGACAATCTCATAAAGAAGGTGCATTAGATAAGAACATTAGATAAATGGTATAATTACTATTAGAGAAAACAAAGCCAATAGAAACTGTTACAACAGGTTCTAAAATGATCATATTTATTATTCTGAGACAGATATGCACCCATTCCAAAATCAATCAATAAAATAAATATTAAACTTTATTTATCTTGAAACACTAAATGAAATAAATAGCAGAATAGACATAGCTGGAAAAAAAACTGAGCAGCAAATTGGGTAGAAATCTTACAAAATAATAGAACACATAGTTAAAGAAATTGAATGAATGAAGAAAATGTACAGGATAGGAAGGATTGATTCAGAAGTTGAGATAATTTTACTGGTGTTAGTATTAGGCCAGAAACATATATTCCCTAAATCTCCCTGGTTTAGTGCATTGAAGTTTTATTTCTCAGTCTCACAAATCTGTTGCATGCCAATGCTACTTTTCAGGGAAAATCTCTGTCCGGTGCTTGTTTAGTGAATCAGACAAATGAAAGTGCATGATCATAACCTGCTCAGTGCTTCCCCTAGACAGTGCATTGCCCAAAGCAAGGTACATGACCAAATTTGGTTTCAAGGAGAGAGGAATACAATCCTCACTTGGGTCTGCAAAGAAAGGAAGCTCCACAATGTCCATATGGGCAAGAAAGAGAGGATAGAAAAAAATGATATTCAAAGGAATAGTAAAGTATTTTCTCAGAACTTTAGAAAGACATTTGCCTTCATATAGAAAAATTTACTAAATTTCATGTGCCTAGCACTGTTCTGAATAATACTAGTTGTCAAATGTCAACTGTGTTTCATAAGTGAAAAAAACAGAAGTTTGACTTCATGGCATTCAAGTTATAAAAGAAGAAAACATAGAAAAGGAAGAGCAAACCAAACCTAAAGCCATCAGAAGAAAACAAATAACAAAAGTCAGAACAGAATTAAATGAAATAGAAAAAAAAATACAAAAGGTGAATGAAACAAAAAGTTGGTTCTTTGAAAAGATTAACAAAATTTATAGGCATCTTGCTAGATTTACAAGGAATAGGAGAGAAAGGAGCCAAATAAGCTCAATCAGAAATGAAAAAGGAGATATTACAACTGATAGAACAGAAATACAAAAAATCATCTTTGAATACTATGAAAATCTATGTGCACATAAACTAGAAAATATAGAAAAAATAGATAAATTCCTAGAAACATATAATCTCCCAAGACTCCACCAGGAAGAAACAGAACTCTTGAACAGACCAATAATGAGCAGTGATATTGAAGCAATAATAAAAAGTCTTTCAAACACAACAACAACAACAACAAAGCCCCAGACCAGATAGATTCACAGCCAATTTCTACCAGATATACAGAGAATAACTGGTACCCATACTGCAGAAGTTATATAACATTAAGAAGGAGAGCTTCCTCCTCAACTCATTCTACAAAGCCATACTCACCTTGATACCAAAGCCAGGAAAGGACACAACAAAAAAAGAAAACTACAGATGAATATCCATTAGTGATATAGATGCAAAAATTCTCAATAAAATACTAGCAAACTAAACTCAACAGCATATCAAAAAAAATAAGAAATCCACCATGACCAAATGGCCTTCATGCCAGGAATGCAAGGTTAGTTCAATATACATAAATCAATAAGTGTAATTCACCACATCAACAGAAGCAAAAACAAAGAACATATGATCATTGCAATAGACATAGAAAAAGCATTGGACAAAATCCATCACCCTTTCATGAAAAAAAAAACCCTCAACAAAGTAGGCATAGAAGGAGAATATCTTAAAATTATAAAAGCCATGTATGACAGGCCCACAGCCAACATCATAATAAATGGGGAAAAGTTGAAGTCATTCCCCCTAAGAACTGGAACAAAACAAAGATGTCCACTGTCACCACTTTTATTTAACATAGTACTGGAAGTCCTAGCCAGAGCAATTAGGAAAGAAAGAAATAAAGAATTTCCAAATCAGTAAAGAGAAAGTCAAACTATTGCTTCTCACTGAAAATATCATCTTGTATTTAGAAAACTCCAAAGACTCCACCAAGAGATTTCTGATATTGATAAATAAACTCAGCAAAGTGTCAGTTTATAAAATCAATGTACATTAATCAGTAGCATTTCTATATACAAATAATAATCAAACTGAAAATCAAATCAAAGACTCAGTACCATTCACAATAGCTATAAAGAAAATAAAATACCTAGGAATATGCATAACTAAGGAGGTAAAATATCTCTACAAGTAGAACACTGAGGAAAGAAATCACAGGTGACACAAACAAATGGAAAAACATATCATGCACAAGTACAGGTAGAATCAACGTTGTTAAAATGTCCATACTACCCAAAGTGCTTCAAAGATTCAAAGCAATTCCTATCAAAATACCAATGGCATATTTCACAGATCTAGAGAAAATAATTCTATGCTTTGTTTGGAACCAGAAAAGAGCCCAATTAGCCAAAGCAATCCTAAGCAAAAAGAACATTACTGGAGATAACACTTTATCAGACTTCAAAGTATACTACAAGGCTATAGTAACCCAAACAGCATGGTATTGGTACAAAAACAGAGGCATATACCAATGGAAACCATATAAAACCATTTACCTAGAGCCAACTGATCTTTGACAAAGAAGACAACAATGTACACTGGGGAAAGAAGCCATATTCAATAAATGGTGCTGGGAAAATGGGAGAGCCAAATGCAGAAGAATACAACAGGATGCCTATCTCCCATCAATCACAACAATTAATTTAAGATGGATAAAAGATTTAAATGCAAATAATGAAACCATAAAAATTCTAGAAGAAAATGTAGCAAAAACTTTTCTAGATATCAATGTACGCCAAACAATTTATGACTAAGATCCCAATGTCAATTATGACAATAACAAAAATAAATAAATGGGAATTGATTAAATTCAAAAGTTTCTGCACAGCTAAGGAAATAACCAATAGAGAAAACAGACAACCTAGAGAATAAGAGAAAGTATTTGTAATCTATACATCTGATAAAGGGCTAATATCCAGAATCTACAAAGAACTCATACAAATCAACAAGAAAAAAACAACTCCATTAACAAGTGGGCAAAATATATGAATAGAAGTTTTTCAAAGAAGATAGACAAATGGCTAACAAACATGAAAAAATACTAAACATCACTAATCATCAGGGAAATTCAAATTAAAATAACAGTAAAAATCACCTTTCCCTGCTTACAATGGCTTTTATTAAAAAGTTCCAAAACAATAGATGCTGGTACAAGTGCAGAGAGACAAGAATGCTTATACATTGTTGGTGGGACTGCAAATTAGTATAACTCCTATTGAAATAGTATGGAGATTTCTCAAGGAATTAAAAATAGACTTACTGTTTGATCCAGTAATCCCATTACTAGGTATCTACATAAAAGAAGAGACATTATTTTGTCAAAAAGATACCTGTACTCAAATGTTTATTGCAGCACAATTCACAATTTCAAAGACATGGAATCAACCCGAGTGCCCATCAGTTCATGAGTGTATTAACAAAATGTGGTATATGTATACTATGGAGTACTACTCGGCCATAAAAAAGGTGAATTAATGCCTTTGGCAACAATTTGGAAGGAATTGGAGACCATTATCCTAAACAAAATATCTCAAAAATGGAAAAACAAATACCACATGTAGTCACTATTAAATCGGAACTAAACAATGAGCACACCTGTGCACAGAGAGAAGTAAAACTCAGTGGAAATCAATCAGGGTGAGAGGGGAGGAGAGATGGAGCAAAAAGCTACATAATGGATACAATGAACACTATTTTGGTGATGGGCACACCTATAGCTTGGATTCCAGCATTATAAAGCAATCCATGTAACCTAAAACCTTTGTGCCCCCTTAATATTTTGAAATTTTAAAAAAGGAATAAAAACTGAAAATGCCAAAAAGGAAGTATAATTTCTGAGAAATGGACTGTTGATATAAAACTCTTCCTGTTTTTTTAATTGACATTATATGTTACATAAACTATAAAAAATCATTACTGTTATGTTTTCATTAGTACCTACAACCTTTTAAGTTGGTTTTCCATTTAATTTTATCTAATACATTTTATCTCAAATTTTGTCTGTTTAGCCAACACTCTTGGTAATCCTACTGTTGTAGCTGTTCATTTTATTAAAAAAGAAAAAATTCTAAATTTCACTCAAACAAAAAAGGGTGTATGGTCAGGTTATATGTGCATTGAAACCCAATATTTGAACCCTTTGGAACAGAGGTTTACAAACTTTTCTGTAAAAAACAAAACCAAACCAGAAAAACACAACTTTTCTGTTTGTTATTTGAGGCTTTACAAGCAAAGTGAAAACTAAGAATACTGTGCATGTACTTACATAAGAAAGAAATCAAATGTCCACAAAATTTAAAATATAATAATTATTGAACAAAATATTTTATAATATAAGTTGATAATGAGAATAGAATTCCTTTCTGGGGAGGAAGCATTTTGCTTAATTGAGATTCAGAGTTACTATTCCCATCAGGAAAATCAATTTCTAATTGCACATATTCATCTGTTAATAATGATGTGAGATTTTACATATTTCATCTTTGACCATGAAATACGTGTGTCCTTTCACACAACATGGCTTAGAAAACTGTGCTTTAATTGTATCATTTTGATCTGCACTTACAAAGCATCAGTGGAAAGTGGCGTGGTCACTACCTGCAGTCTCTGTCACAAATACTCCATTCTACCCTTGTAGCATGGGAACAGCCATGGACAATCTGGAACCGAATGGGTGTGCCATGTTCTAATAACTCGATTTATGCACACTGAAACTTGAATTTCATATGCTTCTTATTTGTCATTAAATATTTTCCTTATTTTGTTTTTTTAAATAATTTATACCTGTAAAGAATTATTGGTTTATGAGCAGTACATAAATAGGGTGCAGGCTGCATTTGGCCCATGGGTTGCAAATTGCTGAGCCTTGCTTTAGGTAATAATACAGTAACTTAGTAGTTATTAAATACTATGGAAGAAAATAAAAGATAGAGCAAGATCTAAGGAATTAAGAGAGAGGAAGTGAGAAGAGAGCTACAATTTTAAATAGTGTAGTCAGGGTGGATCTCATGGAAAAGATGACTTCTCAGCCATCCCAAACATTTCACAGTGAAATGTCCAGCTGCTATAGATCCCTCCCACAGGAGCACACACCTGGGGAACGGCACAGGTAAGCTTTCCGTACCTAGAAGAATCCTCTGATAATCATTGAAAATGTTGTCACTCATGAAGCTTGAAATTCTTTGTGACCACGGGTATGTTTCCACCAATAAAGCACTGTTTTATTTCGACACAGCATAGTACAGCCTCATTCTGACTCTGGCATCTGTGGAGCGAAACTAAATACACACCTTGCAAAATGGTCTTTAGTTCTGACTTCCAAGTGATGAAAGGCAACCTTTTCTGTTCTTTCTTTTTTTGTTTTGTTTTGTTTTGTTTTCCTTTAATCCAGCTTGGATTTTGCCAACACTTTCTTGTTTAAGAAGTTTTTAGCCCTAATTTTTAAATTACTCTGCGTGAATCATTCATATATATTTTTAAAGAAAAATAGAAGAAAGTACATCTAACCTAGCTAAAGGCTCTATTTTCTTGTAGGATATTTTAACCATTATTTCAGCCTGAAATATTCAGTAGTTCTATAGTTCTTAAATAATTATAAAATAGGAATATTTCAAGTATTAATATGCACATTGTATAACTGTTTTATGATATAAAGTAATTAAATTTTATAGTTGAAAAGTAAGAATTTTGTGCATTTTCATCGACAAAATTGAACCTTGTTATGTACAAAAAATGGTTAAACGACTTTATTTTCACATATTGTTTAAATCATTTTCAAAATATAATTAATATATGTGGGTAAAAACATAAATATTTGTATTTATTAAAATGCTTTAAAATTAGTCATGCTGAGTTTTAAGGTATATCAATTCATAGATTATCAATTCAAGAAAATATATTAGTTTTTTTTAAATTATATTTTGGGGGCATTTAAAAATCTATTATACTTTTGGGGTAAGAATAATAAGAATGCAATAAAATTCCTTATTATTAAAAGAATATGTTAAATGAGAAAATTTATATATTGAAAACTTAATTGTGAAACTGAAACTCTTAAAATAGTTCTACATTTATTTGCCTAAAATATAGCTATTTTTGTCTAATTTAACTGAAAGTTTGTCTTCTTGGAGCTCTTTTCCCCTATAATCAGGTTATCTTTTTAGTTAGTTTAGGTCTTTGGGAAATTTCTATATCTTTTCTGACTCACTCAACATAAGACATATTCCTAAATTCATAATCATTCTTTATAGTCCCAATAGACTGTTACAATTAGTGACATAAGTTTAAACTGATATTTCTTACATCACTGAAGAATAAAATTTGCTCTAAATATTGATATATAGTTCATAAAAGAAGAAAGAAATGGAAGCAGATGGAATCCTAGGAGTAAGAAATAATTAAAGTATGCATATACCTACAGTAAATTATTTTACTCACAATAACAATTTAGTTTTTTTCTTCATATTAGTTGCTCAAGCATTTACTGGTGAACAGAATAAAAGCCCAGTCATTCCTGTTGTACCAAATTAAATCACAATATAATTGAAGATAAGATTGACCCTATGGCAAGGTGGCAATTTTACCATTAATGAAAGGTATGCAAATACTTCAACCACCACTAAAATAGAAGTAAATGTTAGTATCTTAAAGTAGCATGGTGGACTGGTCAATAAAACAGAAAAATTGACAAATCTTTTTTTCAATTTTTTCAAATAATTTTTATCAATGACTATGCAAATACAGCCAGCAAACTCAGTAAAATTTGTGACAAAAATAAAGAAGAATTAAAATATTTAATCCTTTCATTTTCTTTTTTATGTGGATTTCTTTTAAATATATTCAGGAAATGCAGGAAACACAAAAGAAATTCACTTAACAGAGTTGTGTATGAAATAGAAAAAGATACCCTTTTCTCCATGATTGGATGTTAAATGTGTCTGAGATTAATGAAGAGTCTCAGGTCCAAAAAATCTTCTTCTGATCAATTTTCTTCAAAAAGTTACTTATACCAAATTTGTTAGAGCTTTAAGTAATTAGAGTTAGTCATCATTTTGCATTTTTACAAGCTGGGAGATAAGTTTATACATTTTAATTTTTAGGACAAATTAAGTCTATATATTTAGTAAATTTATTTCAGAGCAGAAACTGACAGTTGAGATTGAACAAAAGGTTTGAATCAAGCTATTTACTTAAATCAACAGCGAAATCCAATTATATTTAAGCAATAATATAATTGATATAAAAAGAGTGCTTGCAACTGCTCAGGTGAGTATGACTATTGCATCATTGGAACAAAACGTGTTTATGTGTCTTTAGAGCACTTCTGTAATATGGACTTTCACTAGTGCTGGTTAACTCTCATTCTTAATGGTCCACATGTTTGAGATCTTTCTGTACAAACAGGATAGATTTTTTTAATGTTAAGCAAAGGGGAAATCAAATTATAGAAAATTCTACTTTCAAATTTTAATTTAATATACAATGCAATACAAGTGCAAAGGAGTAGCAATTCATAAATTTATGGGTAATTCAAGAAGAACAAAGAACATGAACCAAAAACAGGTAAAAATTTAATATTTGGAAATGCAGTAGTTGAAATGTTTCCAAAAGAATCTAGAAAAGAATGTAGAACACAATGGCACATTTGGGATGAAAAACCATCTCTGTGTATACATACACTCATCTTTGATTGACCACCACTTCTTTACTCGCTGCTTCATGATCCTCTGTTGGGTACCTTCTCACCCCAGCATCTGTCTTTCGAGGGCTCATCCACATTTCCCTGGTTCTTCCAGGAGTACCCTGACAGCTCAGAGCATCCATGTAGCAGTGAACTCAAGCCTGCATTGTTTCAACGCAGCCAGATGAAGCAGGTGACAGCATTCATCTCCTTACTTGTGGAAACAAAAGGACAACCATTAAATACTGTCTAGGTTTGCCTAAGTTTGTGACCACTCTTGGCAAAGAAATAATCTGACTAGGCAATAAAAAATATCTGATTGGTTCAACACTAATTGTTTTAGCAATTTGCATATCCATAATAAAATAAACTTCAAGATCAATGACCATTGCTTAAAGCTTCTTTCATAATAAACATATACCACCACTTGATAAGTGCTTGATAGTTTTAAAAACTCATTCACGTATATATGGGTCACCGTTATTAGCCTACCTAAGAGCAGTTAAAACAGTGCACGCTTAAGGGACAGGCACTCAACCTTGGACCCTCACTTTTGCTCAGATATGTTACCTGCTTACCACATGGCAGGCCGGTCCTACATGCAAAGAATTCAGGGACAGATAAAACATGTCCCCTTTCCTTGAAGAGTTTACAATCCACCGGGGAAAAGGGACACATAGACAGTACTTTTGAGTACTGTATAATATGAAACGTGCTCTGATAGAGGAATGCCTTAGGCACTATCACAGGACAGATGTTACTCACAAGTAAGTGTATGTGTCTTTGGGGGGAAGGCCTCCATGTAGAGCTGATGCCTGACTTGAATCTTAAGAGATGATAAAGAATTAATAGGTGAATGATAAAGAAATGACAGGGCAGGGAGATGGTGGACCTATAAAAACATAAAATAAAATAAAGTAAAAGCATGTGCAGATGTGCAGAGGGAAAACACACAAGTCCTTACTACAAGAGGATAAAGGAAAAAGTAGGTTTGGGAAGAAGTTGGAGAGGAAGGCAGAGATAATAGAGAGTATAATAAGAATTGGAGTCTCTATCAATATGGAAAAATTACTGTATTTATTTTAGATAGAAACCTTATAATTTAAAAGAATGGATTTTAGTGAGACAAGCCTCCTCATGAGCCCATAACAGAGTTATGATTAAAGGTACTACAGGAGAAGCAGAAAAAAGGTAAACCCCAACTCCAGGTCTCAGGCAAGTTACATTTGATAAGAAAAATAATTATATATATTTGCATATGCAAATACACAATCTAGTCACAACAAAGAACAAAAGGAGTAGTAGGGTCTATTAAGTGCTTGCTATTAAGCTTTGCTTGAAATTATTAAAGAAAGATTCATAGAGGAGTTCAGATATAATTGCTAGGATTGTCATTGAAGAAAGGAAAAGAAAAAATATTTCAGAGGGCAGAATAGAATGCACAAACATGTAGAGTGGAAAAATAGAAATACATTGCTATGCTTGGGACAATAAAGAAGTCAGTATAGCTGGGAAGATAAGTGGCAGACACTGTCAACCCTGCTAGGTGTTACTACAGACAGGACTCTGATTTCTCCCCAACGGCAACTGAAGTGTTAGCCTCTCTGTGAATAAGCCATTACTTTCCTCAAGGTCTCATGCAAATATTTCTTAAATATTTTTAGCAATGATCATTGTAGTCAAAATTAAATACAAAAGGAAAGACGGAAAGATAAGTAGAGAGATTAGAAAGTAACAAAAAAGGTACTGCAGTAGTTAATTGATGTTTGTAAACTCTAACACAGTTCTGGATGCATTAGAGATCACAGGAATCAGGCATGAGTTAATAAATACTGGACAAAGATATTTCTCCAAATTCTCTTTGTCTCCAAACTGGTCTTTTCTCCACTGTGAAGACATTGTTTTCATGCAAACTCCTAGGTTATACCAAAGGTTTGTTACATGACCTGTAGTTATTTAATTTTATATTCTTTCTCACTCAAAGTGTGAGTCAATATCAGTACCTATGGCTGAATGTAGAAATATCAATGTCCCTGATGCTGTGTCCAAAGCATTTTGGGGTCGGTTTCCCTTGAAGAAATCTTCTCCTATAAGTCTTCATTTTCCTTGCATTTTGTCCATTATAACATGGTATTCACTGGAGAATTCACATCAGATCTAAATACTAGCATGTGACTGTAAACTTTTTGTATTTAAAGAATGCTGTGTAGCTGTTCATAACATATAGAAGCCGGTTTATTTTTTGGGAAGGTTCAGAAAGAATAAACCAGTAATTTTCTTTCACTGATATCAGTGGAAACTGCTTTCTGTTAGATCGATGCATAAAAAATTTTGTTTTAATACCTTTGCAATACCTTAGCATTGACATCTGTATGTTTAGAAATGAGTGTCGTAAACCTTCAGCATTTTATAAATGAAAAGAAGAAATGATTTAATTATAAGTAGTGTATACAATATTATGATTATTATTGTTAGTGATAATATCAGCAAGAGATGATCCAAGGACAAATGAATATATATTTTTCCAATTTATATGTTGATAAAGTCACTTAAGCAAATTAAAACCTCCACCTCTCTGCAGGGCAATACATTATTCTCTATGTAGACAAATAATTATGAAAGAATAAGTCAATTTTAGAATTTATTAAGCACAGTATTCTACCTTATATCTATCATGCAATGAAGCATCAAAAGGTAACTTATGGAAAAATTGATATTTCAAATTATTGAGTTATATTTTGCAAACCAATTCTTTTGATGAACTTATTTCCTGATCAGAACAATGCTGTATACATTTTGATCATTGTATATTTTTTTCCATTTTTGTCTTTCAAGTTCAAGTCTGGATATCTTGAGTTTGTTGTTTATCCCCCCATTAAATTGCCTCAACCCTATCTCAAAGTCGAAATCATGCTTATGTTACATAAAACCCAAGGGGAAATTTGTTTCCTGCAGGGCCTCGGTTAAAAAGATGCCTTTCCATATAAAGATCTTTAATATTTCTGAAATCACATTTTCCCTGAATGTTAAAATCTGCTTTTCATTACACTGCAGTGGTAAATGCTTTTGTTTGGGCATTTGTGATCCAAAGCTTACCTCAGCAGGGTCACTCCACAGTCTCTTAAAGTAAACCTGAAGCACACACTTAGGCGGTGTCACCAAGCTCAGCTGTGGCAGAGGCAGTAGCAGGACTGTACAGCTCAGAGTGGGTCACATCATTCTACCAGCACACGTACTGTCACTGGGCTGGGGAACTTCTTACCTAATTGTTTTGCATTAAGTCTGTGTTTCCAAAGACAACAAAGTTAAACATTTATATTTTCAGGAGGTGAAAAGTGAAAGAGAAAAAGTGAATAACGCATACCCTTAATGATCACACTCAAACAACTGCTAAATTTTCTTTTCATCCAAATAAAAAAAAAATGTTGTTTTTGTGTTTTTCTTAGATACCGTTTCCTTCTAAAGGCCAGGAAATAGCTAGGTGGCTTGAAGAACTAACCCCCATGGAGGTGCTCTCTGATTGAGTGGTTGCCACCTTAATTTCTTATAGCGACAGTTTCATGGGAAGAGTCCCACGGTTTTAGGGCTTATAGTTTCTAAAAGCTGATTGATTGACTTCCGCTATCGGAGGGAAACATGCTGCTCCACAGTGCAGATAGGTAATCACTTCCTCTCTAGTAACTTTAACAGCCTGTAACACAGAAGGGGCCATTGAGAAAGTTAGATATTATTTGAACTCATTAATATTCTGCTATGAACTTTGTTACTAGGCAATTATTAAAATGAACCAATCTGTGGCCTTGTGAAAACTACGTTTAATGAAGCTTGCAAGTGGAAATTTATTTCTTCTATTTATCGCCAAATATCAAAACCAGACCTTCTTAAGGGAGGCAATAACCTTAGTCCAAAGAAAATCAGCCATAATACAATCACTTGCATGTAAAGATTAAGCATGTACATAAACCAGAAAGACAATTCTGGTTTGATTCTAGCAGGAATGGATTACTGTCCTTCTGTAATCTTTCCTTTGAAAAAATGATTATCCAAATAATACATTCACAAGTTCTAATTTCAGTACCTCTTCATCATCAAGAGGAAAGGTGATTAAATATTTAGCACTCACAGTTCCCTATGGAGTAGTTATTATCGTCCCCATTATAAAATGAGGGAAAAAAAACACTAAGAAGGATTAAATAAATTGCCTAAGGACAAGCTAGACAGTGGCACAGACAGAATTCAAACCTATATCTGACTTGAAGCATATTCTTTTTCACTTCTCTATGTTTCCTCCCAATAAATAATTATTAAGATTGTATTACATGAAGGATATTGTGAAGAGACTATATAGGCTACAAATAAAAATAAGCTCCCTCATTAACTGATACAGTAAATTTACTGATACAGGGTTCCACTCTTTGTATATAGAGAGGAGGGACTGATCATAAGACTAGAACTTTCTGGGAAAGTCTTTGCTTGGAAAGGAGCAAAGAACCACTGGCTGAAAGCAGAACATGCTCAAAACTGAAGTAGACAGGGCAGCTGCCTTGAATTCCATTCCTATTCATCATTGGCACGTAAGACAAGATCTTATACATAGTGGATGTTAAGTAGAGAGTTATTTGATAGGAATGAGGACTAATTAATAAAATAATTTGGCTGAACTGAAGGTTTTTAGGTAGAAAAATAGTGTAAGAGATAAAATTGAGCAGATAGATAAAAAGAGAGCGTGTAGAGTGATCTCACTGCAAGGCTATGGGTTTTGACGTTTAATGGCTGAAAATGGGAGAGGCCAAGTAGGTTGGATACCAAAAGACAAAGATCAAATGTGTTGTCTAGGAGGGACTGGTGTGAGCAATACAGTAGCCTGGATGTGAGATAATGAGAACCTGGGCTGGGAGTCTTAGGGGGGAACAAAAAGGAATAGCCTTGCATGTGTAATAGTGAAAACCTACTTCGAGAATATGTATGACATATGTATTCCAAAAAAATGAATACATCCCTGTTAGCAAGTTTCTCTTACAATTGAAGATATAGAAAGAAATATTGGTATTAAAATGAATTTATTTAGATTCTAGGAAACAAATTTTAAAGCAGTTTTTTTTTACATTTGACTAGCGTTTACCATTCAATTGTAGCCTATATCCTTTTGTGTGTGTATATATATTTATATATATTAACTTACTGACAAACTCTCACAGAGTCTACACTGAACAAAGGCACCAGACTTTTCCAGTACTTTAGCAATGCACTTAGTCTTCCCATATTAAGGGGGAAAACATGATGTTAAAACCTTAGGCCAAGAAGATAACATCTTACCTCTAAATTATGTGAGATTAAAAGTTAAAAAAATAAAAATGAAGCTTATTTGCTTTCTCTAATTTCTTTTTACTGTGAAAAAAAAAACAAGCAAGAAAAACCTGAAATTATAAGATCATCTGTTATTCGGACTTAATAGAATTCAGTCTTTAAGTGGATTTTTTGTTTTTAATCCTAGCCTCCTACTACAATCAAAATAAGATATATTGGTGACCTGCCACTAGTCAAGTAGAACGTCATAGTACAAGTGCATTGTTATTATGCTCAGGGCTCTCATAGGTCAACCAAGGTAAACTAACACCCAGAAGTCACCCAGAAGTGCCCTTCAAAATCACTTGCAGCTATTTGTTATTTAATCTCCACGACAATGCATTTGTGACATAGGTCAAGATCTCTTTGTAGGCAACCAGGTGGCTGAGTCAAGCCACATGAAATTCAGGGTTTTAGGTCTTTATTGAACAGCTCAATTTTCATCTCTCTGTTTATTAGACCAAAGTAAGTAATAAGACCTAACCTAACTATGTATTCAAAGTGCATGACCATAAAAGATAGATGTCTTGGCCACAATAAAAATTTTAAAACAAAAAATAAATAAAAAAATGTTTCATACAGCTGTGGAGTTTGGGTTTATAGAATAGTATTTGTTAACACAATAACAATCTTAGCATTAAGAGCTTATATTTCTTAAAAGCTCTTCAGAGCTCAGAATACTCACTAATATACCATGGCAGATGGCATATAAATGGGCCTGCTTCCTATTTTGTTTAGCTTTTGTTTTAAACTTATTTATTAATCCACAAAAGAAGCAAAGAGAAATGTTTTCTATAGGAAGAGTATAAAAGCAGAGATTATGAATGTAAAAAATAAAGACTGGTGTAAGAACCAGCCCTGAAATAATGGGAAATAAATTTCTGTCAAAGAGCAAAAGTAATAATAATAATAAGGGAAAAATCTAGATTTTTCCACTTTTGATGTGAAAAGGGAAACAGTGTTCATCTTCTTGTGTTAAACCTCACCTCTCACCTAACACGTCAGTTCTAAGTTTTAATATTGAATGTCTGCCAGTGTAGTCATAATAATGAGTTTTGTCTGTCTCTCTCTATATATTTACATTTAAATTCATAACATATTATCATTTGATGCATTCATGCTATAAAATGTCAGTGTTTTATTTTACATGTATAAAGAGATAGACAAAAATTAAGAGAATAAAAAAAGGATCAGAAACAATGTAGTACAATAACAGTGACACAAAGAATCCTAGGGAGTCATATAGAACTTTATCTATCTGCAAGAGGCCAGCAGGCTTCCTTACTTAAGACAGATACTTGTTTCTGCATTCTCTGTCCACATCTACGAAGCAATAGACTAAGAAGCAACACACCAACTATCAAGTTCCTTTCCTACTATTTAATTATAGTATACTTTTCACACAGCCACTGAACTTTTCTGTGCCTTCATTTAGTCATGTGGAAAATTAATGTGTCAGACTATAATCTTTTAGGTTTCTTCTATTTCTAAGCATCAGGAAGTATAGACAAATTAAAGAGATTTTATTTTCTTAAATTGAATTTACAGATTTTTTTTCATAGCTAATATTTTTTTTTAAAAAAAAGACCAAGTTCTGATATCAAATGCAGAATCTCACTATGTGTATGGGGCCAAATATTTCCAAGGAGAAATGCAAGTGTGTGTGTCTGTTGTGTCTGTGTATGTGTGGTATTTGTGCACACCTACATACATGTGTAAGTGCACACTAATGGGATAGCATATTGATTACTATATGAGTATAAAATCTATATCTTCCCATGTAAATATGAACCATATTAATTTCATGAGCTAGTTTATTGGTTTTGTAATATGTAAAAGATAAAATCATAAAAGTCATCCAAATGTACCAGTTCTAATTGGAAATTGGTTAAAAAATCATACATGCAAAAGTTAGTCTGGTCTTACTTTACAATAGATGGATTCAGTAAAGACATTTAGAGTTACAGAATAAGTTTATAGTCATCCTAATTGAGAATAATGTATTTTTTAATTTGACTATCTATGACTTATGTGTTGCACTGAATGAGAGGTAAAATATAGAGGGGACTATTGCATCAACTACTGTGAATTTTACTGGGTTATTGAATGTTGTGGTGCCAGTGTGGCAAAGTCCCAATAATTTCAAAATTAATTATTTAGGTTTGAAAATCCAGCAATTTCATGAAGCCAGAAGTGAACCACATGGCATCCTCTTAGCTACACTGGTATTCAAAGCAATGTACACAAAGTGAATGTCCTGAACCAAGCTGCCTTTGTTTGAATTCCAGCTCCAGCTCTGTCACTTTCAAACAAGTCACTTGGACAAGTTATTTAATCTCTCTATAACTTAATGTCTTCCTTCTTGCAAAGAAGGTGGTAATCGTTTTTACCTTGTTGAATGGAATCTATGTGCTTAGAAAAAAAGGCAAGCAGAGAGTAAACATATGATAAATGTCTGATGTCTACTTTTCCATTTAGTATCCCTTGACAGGCTCTGTACAGTTCTGAGAAAGCTCTTCTTTCTTTTCTTTCTTTTTTTTTTTTTTTTTTGGTGCACCATTCCTGGAAGTACTGCAGTACCAGGTCAATGCGTGGAGTGGATGGAGCAAGCTCCTATTCCATCTCCCTACTCCAAAAATCCATTTAATATATTGTCCTCAGATAGAGAATGTATCAGATATTAAACTGATAAGAACAGATACTACACTTGATCTCAGCCAAAAGGCCGAGAAGCGATAAGCTCTTCTTTTTGATGTTTCCTTCATGGACTCTTTACCTACTTGCCACCTCCCTTTAGGCAATAGCTTTCTGTGATAAGATGAGACTCGATAAGATTTTCAGGCCTTTATTTTTCTTCACTCATGGATGAAGAAATTAATTAACTCAATAAATATCTACTGAATAAATATTATGTTCCTGGTACTATTGTAGACATTGTGGTCACATGAATCCTGTGTCAGAGGAAGATTCTATTGGTTAAAATAAAATAGAGCTATGGAGTTTCCATTACTCCATAAGGTGACATTTGAACAGGGACATCTAAGAAGAGAGTCAGAGAGAGGCCCCAAGAGATGAGAACACACAGTGCTTCATAAGAAATGTAGCTTTTACCCTCAGAGTGGTGTGGAACCACTGAAGGGTCTGAGTCGAGAAGCACATGATCTAACATGGTTACAAACAAAACATAAAAAAGAAAACAAGCCTTTGGCTGCTGTATCGCATATAGATTATAGGAAGACAAGTGCCAATGCAGTGAGAAGGGTAATGAAATAATCTAGGCAAGAAATAATAGTATCTTGAACAAGGGTAGCCATGATGAAGATGAAGAAAGAATTTGGATTCTGCGTGTGCAGCATTTGAGAATAGAACAACAGAGTTTGTTTACTGATTGTGGATGAAAGAGAAAGAGAGGTTAAGGACAATTTCAAATTTTTTGGTATGAGTATCTGGAAGGTGCCATTGATTTTTAATGAAGTGGAAAATTTGTAGGATGGATAGGGTTTGGGGGATCAGAGAGAATCAGGAGAGTCTGATTTTGTGAATGTGCTTAAATTTGAGATGGCTATTAGATATTTATGTGGCTTCATTAAGGAGGTCACAGAGTAGAAAGTCAAGGTGTGGTTACTCTTGGGTGGACTCCTCGTTATCATAATGTTTTTGATATGCTCCTGCTATCATGCATTGACCCCATCTTGTTAGTCATTTCTCTCATTATATCCATACAAGTTAATATAACAATAAGTAATAAGAATGTCTTTCTTTCCACCCCACCCAACAAGGTATTGGTCATCTCTGTAAGCAAGATGGACAGCTATGTGACGTGCATCACAGGGACAGCCTCACCAATTCTCGGTTCCATGTTTTGTCACAACTCCACATTTTGACATTATTTTCCTTACATTATATCTCTGCATCCACAGCTCGTTGAACTTCAATCTCATACACAGTAAGATATATGGGGTGATTATTGACTCTGAGCAGAAGAAGAAAAAAATGAAACAAAATAATTGACTAGTTTTGCCTATCCAATTTAGTCAGTATAGTGATCCCTGCAGATGATGGTAAGCGCTTTAAATCACGTTCATTCCATCAGTCTGAATGTAAGTGTTCCTCCTGTGATTGGTCCTCACTTTCCCCTCTGACCTACCCCTACTTTCAATGTCTTTCTGGTCTGTTCTAAGCATATTTAGCAACATGGGAATGGAATTTTATTTACTCCTGAGAATTCTGATGACTCATTAGCTGAGATGATTTTGTTACACTGCATTAATGTGCTTGTTATTACAGACTGTACGATAAAAGCATGTATTCTCTTTTATTTAAAAGTTTGTTCTAAATATACACAAAATCATATGTAACGCCTGCAAGGATCAAAATTGCTATACTTCTCATTTCATATATTTTCTTTTCTTGCCCTACCTGCCTGCTCTCTCTTGCATTTCATTCTAGATCATTTATCTTTAATTGAATATAATCAATTCTCATCAGAGTTCCTCTTTTTACTCTAGGAAGTTGACTCTAAATTCTTCAAATGCTCAAAATTCAATAAACATTTACTAATACAATGAGATTCGTTCTTTGGAATGTCTCTAAAACAATGTGTGTTCCGTGCACCAAATCAAAATATGCATACCATTATCCCTGTATTTCCAAAGCTGGTTCTGATTACTAGTTGAAAATTCCCCTGTTATTCATTAAAGGCTGAGATTCTTTTAAAATGCTTATTTACGGCTGCTTGGTCCTCAGGGGCAGACTATGGATTTAATCGCCTACAGCACCACGTCTCTTCTAACATTTGGCCAACTGAGCATTAGGTAACTTGCTGGCCGAGGGGCACTACATTCCTACTCAGTATATGGACAAGGTAGCCAGGATCCGATATGCTTCGTTTACTTCCAAGTATTATTAACGCTAATGAGCATACTTCCACACATCAAGAAAAGATACAGAATAGAGTCACTGCTTCCCAGACTTCATTAATCACAGTATTATTTTATTCAGGGGCAAGTCTCTAATTTTAGAATGTTCTCTAAAGACAGATGAAAACAAATACAGTGTAATTAATAAAAAGTATTGCTTGCCTCTTTAATAGGTGGAATGTATTCAGATACAACTGTGAGTTTTAAAAGATACTTCCTAAGAATGAAAGGAGGAGATAATTAGTGTAATATAATAGAAAGTAGTTCATTAAATTACAATGAATTTTATTTTATCTTGCTATAAGTAAAACAGGCAGGTGTCTATATTAACTTTGTATCTTCTTTTGTGACTGTTACATATGACATAAGTTTCTCATTTAAATTTAATTTTGTTATGAGATTAATATTATGTTATTAACTGTACATATTTATAAGCCTTCAGTTCTGCATCTGCAATATAAATTAAAAGAAGTCTTCCTCTTGGAAATGTCAGGTTATTTTTTTTTTATACTCTAAACCCAGAGTATATTTTCAAGATCTCTTCTAAAATGATAACCTTCCTATGAGTCATAGGAGTTTAAGTACATCTCTGGATTAGTCTGGCTTCAGTGAGGTTAAACGTAGCAACAGTGTGCCTACAAAGAGATACGATAAGCAGTTATAATGGGCATCACTCAACACAGCACCAAATATAAATCAAAACTAACAAACACTCTCCCCCACAAATCCTCTCAAGTTAAGTTCCTCAAATTTAATTATTATAGCAAATGGTAATATAACAAGGGTGTCTACTGTCAGAAAAAAAAATGTTTAAAGCAGATGTGAACCATACAAGCATATGTAAACCACATGCAATCCACAGCAAGGTCACAGGACCCATTGAAAGAGCACATGTGGAATACGTGAACCACATGTGGACACATGTTGCAAAATCATGTGTTTCTGTTCATTGCCAAGACTCAGATCATATTCTAAAGAAATCAGGGGCTCTTAAATAAACTTTGTACTTCTTAAGGTAAATGGATACCTTTTTGTTTAAAATCCCTTAGTGCAAGCAGACAAGGGTCCTCGACACTAACTCTGTGCTTGAAAGTACTCAAATCCTTGTTTCACTCCTATTTTCCTATCCCAGGATAATTCAGTTGATTATTCCAAGGGAATAAAGATTTCATCCTTGCCCACAGCTAATTCTTTGAGGATGCCACAGCTTATAGTAAAACCTAAGTAAACAGAGCCTAAGTGTATGAATTAGGACCAAGTGTGACTTGAATGGGTTTTTCTTTCCTAAAATAATCAAACTGGCAAAACGCTGATGCCTTATTTTAAGTATCTTGTATAAAATTAAACTCTTCCCCACTCACAGAAAATAGTCAGTGTAAAATTTCAAGGAGAATGTAAACTTTATTTTATAATATGAGGCAATAAGATATTTATATAATTTAAAATGAGCATTAAAACGGCATACACATATACATGGAAATAGGCACAAATGTGTTACCTTTCATTGTAAGTTTCTAGAACATTTTAATAACAGCATCTTATGCATGGAAATTCATTCATTTAGAATTTAAATGTATTATTTCATCTGATCCTCTTCACCACCCTGTAAGAAATGTAGTACAACTAGAAATAGAGATGACAACTACATATTATTGTAGGAAGAACTTAGCATAAAACAACAAGAGGAGTCATAGTTTGGCTCCCTTAGCTATTAGACTTATGGCTTCAAACAAGTCATGCACTTTCTTGAGTCTCAGTTTTTTGCATTAAGCAACAAGTAGATTATACACTTGCTTCCTAAATATGCTTATAAATTTCACAAACTATTATATGTAAAATCACATTGTAAACAGCACTATGTTATATGTGTACATGTTAGTTATTGTCATCCACAGCACATGAGGAACACTTAGATTCAGAAAGGTAAGCCAATTGTCACCTGAGCAATAATTAGTAGGACTAAGACTAGAAAATAGATGCGTATATTTTAAGATTTCCTCATTTGCTTTCAAAAGCCAAATCTAAGCAGAGTATGCTTTCTATTAATAGGACATTCATTCTAACCGTAACTCAACACATATGTATTGACATCACAGATAATCATTATGATAATAATGTCACGTTCACGTTTACAGAATTTTACATTTTCCAATGTGAAGCAAAATCCAGGCAGTATTTGTCTTTCCTGCTTTGTATAGCAGATATTCAGGGGTTATGGTCCACTTTCTACAGATTAGTATACTAATCTAAATATAAAAAATAAATTATGTAAATTCACATACTTATTAAGAAATTAAACTAAGAATGAAATTCAAGAGATGAACTATTCAGTAGATATTTTCCACTAAGTTAAAATATTGAAATATAACATTGGCAGGCTTTTAATAATATATGTCTGTATACCCATACACAAAATAATGTTTTTAATGGTGTTGCTATTAAGAATGGGAGTGTAGGACGAAAATCAAGGAATTGAAAGGAGACAATGTAGCACTGAGTGGAACAGAAGATTTTCCTTTGTTACCCTTTCTGGCAAAATTCAGTAGACTTTTCAGCATTTCCTGAAAAGATAGATACTCCAAGCTGCTTACTGCACTTGAAATCCGTTACTACCTCCTGTTTCTTGTTGCTTTTGAAAGTAACATTCTATTATATCTGAAGACTTTTAAGCTATTCTTCTCAGAGATACATTTTTGAGCTCTAATGTCTTTGCTAGTATGACTTTTCTCCTTTAAACCTGGCTTATTGTCATTCATACTTCAAGATAAAATTCTAATATCACTTCTGTGGATCCTTCCTGGACTCTCCTTGACGGTTGTTTCCATCTTTCCACAGTACTTGTCACATTTTGATACAAATTATCTATTTGCATGGCTACCTTTTATCTCTACTTGTCTGAAAATTCTCTAAGGACAGGCCATTAGTTTTGTTAACTGTGTATCCATAGTGCTTATTAAAGTGATTTAAAATGGCAAATTATGAGTAAATATAAAATGAATGTATAAATGATATGTTGTTGCCTTTCCTTTCTGATATCAGTTGATTTAGAAGCTCACATGCTCAGTTCAGGTGTAAATTGGTGACAGCCACCCTCTGTACTAAACTAACTTCCACTTTAAAAGAAATTAATTCAAATAACCAGTCCACTGGATTTGCATTAATTTCTCTTGACTGCTTAGTTTATGAACCATTCCTTTAAAGATGTGGCTAGAAGAGTTGTCTGTCTCTTCTAGTAGGTGATAATAAGTTACAAATGATATATTATTATTTTTCATGGGCCCTGATTCCCATGAAGCTGAGGAGAATATTTACGTCAGGTTCACACATAGAATTGTAGACAATATCACTGTATTGGGTCTGGAGTTATTTTTCTGGATTTTGACACTAGATTATGTACACACTTTTCCTATACCTTATATCTCCATTGGAAGTACACAAAAGAGTAATATTTTGTCATTCCAATTTGCCACAGCCCATTGACATTTCTATATTAGAGATACAGAGCTGAAAATGTGTCTCACCCCTTTTCATCTCATTTTAATAAGCCATGAGAAATGAGACTCACTCAATATTTTGGCTGTGTACTTTTTACCATGTGCAAGACAGACACAGTACCAACCAGCCTTCCAGAGGGTATGCTGATCTTGCAGGCTTTTCACATTTGATCAACGCAAACTTGACAATCTGATACTTACTTTCTTCCAGGGTTTGGTCTTATACAATGAAACAGGAATAAAGTTTCCAACTGAATCAGAACCAATTGTTCTGTCCCTCTTCTCCCATCTAAATCTCTCCCCATAATAATCTCTGCACTTCCATATGACTACAATTATGATCACTATGTTTCATAACTGCCTATTATGCATAAGGAGAGGTACAAACTACTTCTGTACACAAGAATGGTTTGTTCATTATAGACCCAACCTGTATTATCTGTATTGCTTATTGTTAAACATTTCGTCTGTCTCCTCTTACTCACCTTCATGCTCTAATCACATGAAGATCCTATGGCTTCGAAGTATGATTTTTAATTGATTGGCCTGGCTTCTCCTATCATTGCCTCTGCCTGTGACAATCTTACTGATTCTGCAATGACCAACCGAAATGTTATCTACTCTATGAATCTTTTCCTTTCAATTCTTTCAGAGCACATGTACTACCTCTAAGGAAGAAATCATCACACTGTAGTAAAATTATTTGCTAATGTGTCTTTCCTTGTACTTGTCTGAAGAATTTATCAAGGTAACAAATTATATCATATTCATATTCCATATATCCCTGTATCTACCTGTTGATTTTAAAAGTACATGGTAAGGGCTTGACACCTCATAGGAAGTGATGGAGAGAGGGAGCAGCCAGTCTTCCATGATGAGGAACAGTTAATGCACATATATCCATATATTCTTTAGATCCTAATAAAAAATTGTCATTCTTAATTTCTAGTGATTCCTTTTATAGATGAGGATGTCTCTGAAGATAAGGGAAATCCTTTAGATTCTGAACAGGTCTGTTTGCTTTTTTACGGAGTATTGTATGTGTTTGGTTGGGAGGCTCTTTTCAAGTACAGACTTTTTAAAAATATATATATTTTTAATTATTATGGTTACATTATAGTCATATATTTATAGGATACATATGATTTTTTGATACAGGCATACAATGTATATTAATCAAATCAGATTAATTGGGGTATCCATCACATCAAGCATTCCAATTACACTAATTTCATTATCTTAACATATACTCTACCATTGTGGATTATATTCATTTTGTTGTGCTATAAAATATTGTTCATTCTATCTAACTATATTTTTTCACCCATTAACCATTGGTATTTTATCTCCCCCCTCCGCACTACCATTTCCAACTCTTGTTAACTATCATTCTACTGTCTCCATGAGATCAATTCTTTTTAAATATTTACCTCCTGCGTATGAGTGAGAACATGTGAGATTTTAATCTGATTAAAAAATGGGCAAAAGATCTGAATGGACATTTCTCAGAAGAACACATACAAATGGCCAACAGGTATATGAAAAAATGCTCACCATTACTAGTCACCAGAGAAATGCAAACCAAAACTACAATGAGATATCTCAGCCCAATTAAAATGGCTTTTATAAAAAAGACATCCAATAATAAATGCTGGTAAGGATGTGGAGAAAGGGGAACACTTATACACTTTTGGTGGGAATGTATACTATGAAAAACAGCATTGAGGTTCCTCAAAAAACTAAATATAAAGTTACCATATGACCCAGCAATCCCACTGCTAGGTATGTATATAAAAGATAGGAAATCAGTGTATTGAGAGGATATTCGCATTCTCATGTTTATCGCAGCACTATTCACACTAGCCAAGATTTGGAATCAACCTAAGTGTCCACCAATGGATGAATGGATAAATTCACTGTGTTACATATACAGAATGGAATATTTTACAGCCATAAAAAGGAATGAAATACTGCCATTTGCAACAACATGGATGGTACTGGAGAACATTATGTTAAGTGAAATAAGGAAAGCACAGAAATACAGACTTGTTTTTAACTTTTGATTTTATTATGACATCAGATCCCAATGACCAACTACTAAAAGCAACTTATATTTGTATCTATCTTTTGTCTTTGTGTATAATGCTATCAAAGTCAATGTACCACTCAATTTTATTTCCCTTATGCAATCATGCAAATGGCTATTATGAACCCATCTTAGGATGATATCAGCCACACAAAGCATAACTTGCTGAACATGTCACATATTTAAATAAATAAATAAATAAATAGTGAGTGTCTTCAATGTGCAAGGTGCCTCAGTAAAGAGTAACTCACTGAAAAGCTATGAGATCCTAATGAGTAAAAGGAAATCCTGAAGAACATGTATAAAAAGTTTCTATAAATATTTATAAAAAGTTTATTTTGTTTCAGTATTCTGATGCTGTGGATGCTGAGTAGTGTGAATATATAAGAAAGAGTTTTGATTTGAGGAACTCCCAGTGGCAAGACTTTCTCCTAAATAGACAGAATAGTGGGCGGTCTCCACATACTGTGTGTCATACACTAATGGAACACGCCACTCTGCCCAAAGTAACTCATGAACACACAAACACCCACAGAGACACATTCATTAGAACATTTCCTTTATTTCTTGAAATTCTCACTGAAGTTTAACCAGGTATACTAAGTGCATTTTTTAAAATCCCAAAGACGCATAGGAGAAGTGACCTTTAATCCCCAGAAGTTTTAATGAGTTTATGTTTCAGAGAAATTTGCTAGGGAGCAGGGCTGAGAGAGTGCTGTGAGATGGGAGATAAGGAAGGTAAGAGCTAACACTATGTGGATCAAAAACACTTCACCTTTGGCACAGTATTGTCATGGTTGGAAGGAGTGCTTGCCTCTGTCTAGCACTATCAACCCCGAGAATTAACACAAGCATAGACAACATGACAGTCAAAAAGCTTTTTCTTCAAATCCTCGCAACAAGAAGCTAGAGGACAACAATTTTAACAAAATTCCTGCAGGTGCCCCAGTAGTTTAGCTTCTTCTTTCAGTTTGTAGTCCTTGTGCTGTTCCTTTCCTGCAATATTTTTATTTTTAAACATTTTTATTGGACTTAAATTATTAACATCCTGAGATGTTTTTGATGATAAACAAATCTCCTATTATTAATAATATTTGTCTATAGAAGCCCACACTCCATCCCAATATAATAGAATTTCCATTTTTAGTCAAACAAATCTTGTTGGCATGTGAGAAAAGATATATTTCTCATATGATCTACAGAACAATTTATTATGAATTATCAGAGGGTACAGGACAAAGATCACATGAGAATAATTTTTATAGGGTAATATGTTTAATTTTAATTTCTTTGTTTTTCTTATTGGGTTTTTCCACAGAGCACTATATTGAAGTCAACTAAAAATGTGTATGTTAAGGCTTTCATTTAATATCTTTTCAGTACTAAATGCAGCAGTATTCTTATTCATTTATTAACAATTGCACAAAGGTAAGTGTACATAGGACTACATTGTTTTAAAGCAACTCCTGACAGAAACTTTTTGCCTACACTATTCAATGAGCTTAATCCATTTTTTCTCTCTTTCTCAAAAGAAACACATATTTTGGGGGTATTTAGAAACTCTGCCTAGCAATTTCATTAAGTTAAAGTTTTTATACTTTTCTTTTAAAATCATCTCTAAAAATTATCATATGTGTTCATTTCATTGGAATTAATTTTTAAAGCGATACCAAAGACTCCTTAAAACAAATCCGAACTCCCCTTTTTCCATCATACACGCACACACATGTGCATGCACAAAATATTGATAATATAAACATATTGGTTTTGAAATCCAGTCTATTATAAAGAAAGAGAAGTGTGCTGAATTATGTACGAAAAGCTGCATGTACACTTAATTGGGCCTGAAATATGAGACTTGCTTTTTCCCAAAGCCTGCTGCATTATACTGTGAGATATATAAACAAAATATTTAAATCACTTAGATCATATCAGGACTTATATCTATATCATTGCAAATTTTCTTTCAACACACAATGCTAAAACAAAGAAGCATTAGATTGCGAAGGTACTGCTTATTGTAATGTTATCACCTTTTGATAACCTCTGCAGTCTCAAAAGGATTTTCACTGGGTCAAAAATGAAAATTGAGTCATTTGACTAAGGTTTGCTTTCTTGGATTACACTGGTTCCTGATGCCAATGTGCATTTTTAAACCTTCGTAATGTTAAAAGAATGTGCACCTAAACAACAGGGAGAAGGTCTACCTTGATATTATTTGATGCTACCACGGCTTGTTTGAAAGCATTCTCGTAAAAGAGGTTGGAAGAATTATTTCCAAGAGAGAGTATGGGAATTAGGCACATAATTCTGACAATAGTGGGAGTGGTGAGTTTAATTCTACCCACACATCCTTATGAGCTAAAAGCATTATTTCCAAGCTGCAAGACTTCAGATTTCTGGTTCCAGCAGCAATTCTGTCTGCCAGCATCACATGCAGCTTTATTTCCCCAAGGTTTCTACAATATGACACATTTGGATGATGTTCAGTTTCTACCTTGCCCTGTGTACATTCATTTTGTGCATTTTTATTGTTCTCTTAATTATCTGCACATAGATATTAATTCCAGAATGTACAAATATGCTCCATTGTGATTTCTCCACCACATTTTATATGATAACATCACTTATGAATTCCAGTTACAAGTTTTCAGGCAGACGTGTGGTTGATCTAAATTTGTGAGACAACAGCATTCAGATATCTGCTTTCAATTTGTGTGCATGTTTTCCCCTGTTATTTTCCCTTTTTTATGGCTGTATTAATTGTTACCAGAAGTCTCTGTGAAATGACTGAGCAGCCCAACAATGGAACATAGCAGATTAGAAATTATTGTTCTGCTCCATCTGAGAAATGTGTTAATGCAGCCTAATTTTTTTGTCTTGGGACACTCATGGGATGTCACTCCAGTTGATTCTCAGCATGTGGGCCCTAGATCACCACCAGGATATGAGATGTCCTCATGTTGATGCTTTGATTGATTCAGTTGACACCAGTGATACCTGAAGAAATGATGAAGAGAAAACTAACACATCACTAATGGAAACAGGGAATGGGGAGCTCACTAAGTCTTAAGGCACTAAGGCTAAGGATTAATTCAAAGTCTATAGCTGGTGTAAAAGCCATATACTAGCAGCATGCCTTGGTGACTTAGCAGCAGAACGGGGAGCAAAGGGCCCTGCAGTCTAATCCCTGAGTATGATTTACTATTTGGCCAGGGTTACTTCTGCAAATGTTTTCTGACACAGTGCAATATCTTCTTTCATTTAAAAGGAGAACTTTAAAAAAGTATAAATAAAATTACCAATAACTTGAAGTTATGCTTTAAAAGGAAATGAATTTAAACCACAATTTGTAATACATGTATATTCTATATATTTAGCCTGGAAGACACTGGCAAAGGTACAGTGGGATACACACTAAAGTTTTAGATGCAATCAATTAAAAAGTAGGATATGTATAATTTGATCTAGTCAATCAAGAAATAACATGACAGGGAGATGCCTCAAAACCCATCCTAGTGTAATATAATTTTTACTGTCACCTTGGCAAATAGTAGAAATTGACACATAACTTTATATTAATTCAGAAAAAGGATATTTTTTTCCTTCTTCCCCCTCCTCTTCTTCTTCCTCCACCTCTTCCTCCTCCTCTTCTCCTCCTTCTTCACCTTCTCCGCTTTCTCTTTCTCCTGTCCACCTCCTCCTTCTGTGTTTTAACTTTACCAGTTGTTCTTAATCCTAGTTGCGTACTAGAAAGATCCAAGAAACTTTTGACAATACTAATGCCTAGACCCCAACCAGAACAATTAATCAGAATCATCAGAATCCCCAGGGCTGTAGCCCCGGCATGGATATATTTTAAAACCCTTCAAGTGAAACAAATGAACATCCAACTTTGAGAACATTCTGAAGGTATTAATCAACAGCTGTCTCAGTGTAAATAGCAGCATAATATATGTGGTGTGTGTGTGTGTGTGTGTGTGTCTTTCTACAAACAATTCCCAGAGTAGATTATGAGCTCCCAAATAATAATTTGTTCCATAGTACCGTAATGTTAAACAGTCACTGCCAACTGTTTAGTAATAATGCTATGCTTGGCTAATTTTTTTGGCTTGCTTTCTCTCTTTCCCCTTTCCTTTTTCAACCAAATCAGAAGGAGAATGCCTCCAACTTTCCTTAAAAAGCTTGCTTGATTGACAATACTACACTCATGTAAATTTCTTCGACAGAAAAGTATTTCTGCATTAAGCTGCTAGACGACAAATGGGTGTCATCTCACAGGGTCCAGCTCTCAACACCCAGCTACAAAGTCAACTGCCATTTTCACTCACTTTTAAAATCAGGAGTTCGTTCTTTCTTCTCCCCTCTCCATTTAGGCTGTTAGCAAGCTGCATTTACTCAGTGCAAAAGGGGGTAACACGGTGTTGCAGTCTCAATGCTTGTGTCACCCCAAAATTCATATGTTGAAATTCTAACCCCCAAGGTGATGGTGTTATAAGATGGAGCCTTTGGATCAATGATCAGTTCATGAGGGTAGACATGTCATAAATGGGATTAGTGCCCTTGTGAAATAGGCCCAAGGAAATTTATTTGTCCCTCCCACCAAGTGAAGACACAGCAAGATGTTTCCATGTGTGTATGAATCAGAAAAAGAGCCCTCACCTGACACTGAATCTAGTGGCACCTTGATCTTAGACTTCCTGGCCTCCAGGAATGTAAATGTGAGAAATGAATTTCTGTGGTCACCCAGTTTGAAGTATTTTGCTAAATCAACCTGGATGGACCAAGACTCGTGACAAGCAGCAATAAATGTTGGCTGCTTGAAGTTTTTGTCTACGTGTGCATTCCAACAAGTGTTTACTCAAAATGTATTTAAGAAATGTTTCCTGAGTGCCTATTATATGCATAAGAGAAGATCATGCTGGATTATTTCACGTGGCTCATGAATTTAAACTCTTAGTTTTGGGGATCCAATGAGAAGCCTATGGCAAGACAGGGTTAGACTTGCAAGAGACTTATTAGGACAAGGAGCATGAGAAGGTGAGGAGAACCTTCGTAACATGATACAGATCTGATACCCCTTGAAGGACAGAAGAAAGTAAAGGAGATTGACTAGGAAGAGTCTCAGACTAAACCACATCTCTAGGGAAAGTTGTCAAGTCTAATGGGGTGTCCTTGAACCAAAGTCCTGTTCAAACAGTCCCATATTTCACAGGAATGGCCTGTTTTACTGCCCCCAACAAAGCACAGCCCTGTGCTGGGCACAGCCTGCAGAAAGTGTGGCAGTAACTGGAGCCATCAATTAATTATATTTCCCATAGTAAGAGAGTTGAGTATCACGTGCTTGAAGCTACTGCAGTTTGTGCCTAATGCCACACACAACCAGTTCCTCACGATGTTTGGGGAAACAGCTTCTCCATGGATCCTATGGGCTTCTCTTCCTTAAAAGACCCTTAAAAGTAAAAAAAAATCTTTACTTTTTACAGTTCCCCACCTTCTGCAAACAATCTCAGAGCTACACCTGGTACACCTGAATGTTCAGGGGTTGCACTACAATAGAGAAGGTCTGAAATTATGGGATTTGGAGTTTATATAGGGTTCTGGCACATTTGTTGCTCCAATTCTCTGGAGGTGGATAGAGAGAGAGACAGAGAGAGAGAAGGAGCAAGA